>CM038679.1:533481565-533642197 GCA_021605205.1 Aegilops longissima | reverse complement strand
AGAACCACCCGATTGCCACCCCTTTATGGTCTCCACGAAGGAGCCCTCGAGCCATGTAACGTTGGGCATCTTGCCCACCATGGCGCCTCCGACTCGCTTGCTGGCCACCCACTACCTTCGGCTTGACATTGAAGGTCTTCAGCCATAAGTCAAGTGGGGCTTGATGGAGGAAGGCCTCGCACCCGACGATAAACGCCGAGATGTTGAGGATGAAGTTGGGGCCGGATCATGGAAATCCAGGCCGTAGTAGAACATGAGCCCCGGACAAATGGGTGAAGTGGAAACCTAGTCCAGCGGAGGAAATGGGTGAGGAACACCACCCTCTCATGGGGCACAGGGGTGGGGATGAGCTGCCCCTTGTCGGGAGCCGTGCATGATGTCGTTAGACAAGTATCCGCCTCCTCAGCTTTTTGATGTGTCCCTCCGCGACGGAGGAGACCATCCACTTGCCTCCCGCTCCGAACATTGCTGGAGAAGGTTGAGGTGGGATGTGCGCACTTGGTATTTGGAGCTCAGTCTTGTGAAAATGGATAAGCAAAGGAGAAAGAAGGCATAGATGAAAAAGGTGGATCCTTATCCCCTTATATGGGTGGACGAGACTGCACGTCCCCACCAGCCTGGTAAAACTCGCTTATCTCCCAAGCGCCCGTAATTAATGGCGCGGTTGGGTTACCGCACCGTATTGATGAGAATCCCGGAATAAGGGGGACACGATCTCTGCTTCGACAAGACGTGCCAAGGAAACCGCCTCGCTAAGTGCGCTGAGGTGGCACACTAAAAACGATTCGAATAAAGGCTTGGTCATGATGTGATGTCGCGCTGCGGAATATGTCAGCAGATTGGATTTGTGTAAATATTATTCTCTCTACGGTGGTATGTGGAACTTATTTGCAGAGCCGGACACTATCCTTGTGTTCAAAATCTTCTATGAAGTATTCGGAGGAGGAACCCGCCTTTCAATGCCGAAGACAATCTGCGTGCCGGACTGGTCGTCATTGAAGCCTGGTTCGGGGCTCTTGAGGAGTCTGGATTAGGAGGTGTCCGGATGGCGGACTATAACCTTTGGCGGACTCTGGACTATGAAGATACAAGATTGAAGACTTCGTCCCGTGTCGGATGGGACTTTCCTTGGCGTGGAAGGCAAGCTTGGCATTACGGATATGTAGATCTCCTCCCATTGTAACCGACTCTGTAACCCTAGCCCTCTCGGTGTCTATATAAACCGGAGGGTTTTAGTTCGTGGGGCGAACAACAATCATACCATAGGATAGCTTCTAGGGTTTAGCCTCTCGATCTCGTGGTAGATCTACTCTTGTCCTACCCATATCATCAATATTAATCAAGCAGGGTAGGGTTTTACCTCCATCGAGAGGGCCCGAACTTGGGTAAAAACATCGTGTCCCTTGTCTCCTGTTACCATCCGCCTAGACGCACAGTTCGGGACTCCCTACCCGAGATTCGCCGGTTTTGACACTGACACCGGGACCTGAGGACATAGAGTGCTTGCACCTAACCGCATTGCAGGAACATACAACCATCAAGACTCAAGACCAGGTGCAACCCGCTTTGAGGTAGGGCCTCGCGAGTCCCGCGCTGGCTCACAAGTGCCCAGATACACCTCGCGGCCCTGCCATGCAAGCCACGTGTCAGGGTGGGGTTGTACACACCCCGGGGGCTCCTCCCGGAGGGGGTCCCCCTCCCACGCACAAGTGGAAGCACCATGCTCCGCGCTGGCCGTCGACACTGCCGAGGAGCGGCTATGCTCATGCACTGGCGGAAGCACTATGCTCATACCAGTGATAAACAACTAAGGGCGGCTCCACGGTCGTACAAACCTCAGGGAGCCCCAGAGCTCAGCGTCCGGCCTAACCGCAACGCCTCCCCTCGGGGAGGCAGCGAGGGCTGGACAGGGGCTGCTCCGGTCACGCCAAGCGTCGCCACCTGAACCAGGCACTGGGCTGCTCTCGGAGTCACGCCAAGCGCAAGCCGCCCAAACAGGTCTCTCGGACCAGGTCGTCGCATGCCCCTCCCGAGGCCTCGGCGAGGACAGTATGGAAGCCGTTTGCACGCCAAGGGGGACTCCTGAGCATCGCGACTCAGGAGCCTAACTGGTCACGTAGCCCCTCACTCCTTGGTCCGTCCTGGTCTCCGGTCGGCCCAATGGCGGTTGGGGTATGCGTGGGGCCGGGCTCTGCCGATGTAGAACATCAATCTATCCCCACGAACTCTCCCTATAAGTTGTTTGCGCGTCAAGGGGACTCGAGCATCGCGACTCAGAGCCTAACTAGTCACATAGCCCTCACTCCTTGGTCCGTCTGGTCTCATCCATTAACGGCGGTTGAGGTATCTTGCTGAGGCCGGGCCCTGCCGGCCTTGAGAACACAAAGCAAATAGGAAGGAAAGCACAAAATCTTGAAGCAAATATTACAAACATATTGTCCTCACAATATCAAATGAAAAGTCTAAACGCCTCCACGAGGCCTAATGCATGTCGCAGGAACGAAACAGGAAACTAGCCACAGGTCACCCCTGAACAACGCCATCACCGGTGGAAGGTGCTCCTCCGTGGGTGACGTCGTCTTCACCTGCACCATTAGCCGCATGATCGCCGGACAGGGGTGCAGAGACAACACCGCGGAACTTCTTCAGCAAGGCCTCCACCTGGCCTTGCATGGCTGTGGCAGCGGTTGCGCTGTGATCATCAGCCACGGGTTCTAGCAGCTCATCAAGACAAGCATTGGGGTAGTGAAGGTATAGATGGCTGAAGACGTGAGTCAATGCAGCTGAAGACAGGACGCGAGCTTCTGCCTCCGCCATGGGAGCGACACCATCAACGACTTCCTCGAGCACCTTCACCAAGAGAGGAAGCACCGGGCGGGGCCGTCCTCATCGGTGGCCAGTGACTTCTCCAGGCCGTGCTCGTAGAGCGTCTTCAGTGCCTTGCGAGATCTCTTCTCGAGGTCGGAAAAGGCCACACGGTCCTCGGCCAGGACCCACGCCTTGGCGTCAAGATCGGCCTCCCTCGCCTTCACCTTCCGCTCCAGCTCTTCCAACCAGATGCGCTCGGCGGCCTGCGTCTTCCCCAGCTCCCCCAGCTCAGCGTCACTGTTCTTGACGGCGTCTTCCCGGGCCTTCACTACCTCCTCCTTTGCCAGGCGTCCGCGCGCTTCTTCAGCGTGCGTGTCGTGTAGGCTCTGCAACTCGCCCTCCAGCTCGTGGCAGCGGCCGCGGGAGGCCTTAGTGTCTTTTAGCGCCGCTGAGGGAGTCCTGGACTAGGGGGTGTCCGGATAGCCGAACTATCACCATTGGCCGGACTACTAGACTATGAAGATACAAGATTGAAGACTTCGTCCCGTGTCTGGATGGGACTTTCCTTGGCGTGGAAGGCAAGCTTGGCGTCTGGATATGTAGATCTCCTACCATTGTAACCGACTCTGTGTAACCTAACCCTATTCGGTTTCTATATAAACCGAAGGGTTTTAGTCCGTAGGACGAACAACAATCATACCATAGGCTAGCTTCTAGGGTTTAGCCTCTCTGATCTCGTGGTAGATCTACTCTTGTACTACCCATATCATCAATATTAATCAAGCAAGAGTAGGGTATTACCTCCATCGAGAGGGCCTAAACTTGGGTAAAAACATCGTGTCCCTTGTCTCCTGTTACCATCCGCCTAGACGCACAGTTCGGGACCCCTACCCGAGATCCGCGGTTTTGACACCGACATTGGTGCTTTCATTGAGAGTTCCTACGTATGCGTCACCTATAGGCCCGATGGCTCCTTGATCATCAACAACGACGCGGTCCGAGGTGAGACTTTTCTCCCGGACAGATCTTAAGATTCGGCGGCTTTGCATCATGCGGGCAATTCACTTGGCCATCCGGAGCAGATCAAAAGCTTCGCCCCAGGCCATCAGGTCAGATTTGGGAGTTTGAACTACACGGCCGACATCCGCGGAGACTTGATCTTCGACGGATTCGAGCCACAGCCGAAATGCGCCCGCCTTGTCTCGATGGGCATGATCTAGCTCGCCGCGAGCAGTGCCTTGAAGCCGCACGAGTCCGCTCCGACCCTTAGCTCGGAGCCGACTCTCCCGATCGAGGGCAGTGGTTGGACACCGCCTCGGGGGCTACGATCTCAACGACGATTGAGCCGAACTCCATCCCTGTCCTTTGCGAAGACCTTGACTCCAGGGTGCGGACTCCTCTCCGGACTCGAACCCTCCGCCCCGCCAATCGAATCCGATTGGGCGCCGTCATGGAGTTCACTGCGCGGACATCTTTTAGCACTTCGCCTTTGGCGACATCTTGAATTCACTAAAGTCTCTCTCTTTATCAGAGAGCCCTGGCGGACTACGGTCAGGAAGGTTGGGATGCGGACGACGAAGAAATTCAACGCCCACCCACCACCCACTTTGTAGCCACTTGTCGATGATTTAACCGACATGCTCGACTTGACGACCAAGACATCGACGGTATGGACGACGATGCGGAGACGACCAAGACCCAGCGCCTACAGGACACCAAGGCCACCTCGTCATCGACATATACATGGTGGACATCCCAAAAGATGGGAGCAGCGATGGAAAAGCGGAGGATGACCCTCCAAGCAACAGCCTGCGTCGGTGTCGTGGCGCCGCTCTAAATCCGTCACAGCAAAAATGATCATTCCGCACGGAGATAATAACACCCGGACAGTGCGAAGACAACCCCTCCAAAGCAGGATTCAGGACAGGAGGAGGAGAAGCAAGTCCGAACGACAAAGGTCGGGCAGAAAGAGAGGTAGAGGACGATAATTATGCGCCCTCGAAGACGAGGCAAGCCTCGACGACGACGAATTTGTCATGCCTAACGATCCCGCCGAACAGGAGCGTTTCAAACGCAGGCTTATGGCCACGGCAAGCAGCCTCAAGAAAAAGAAGCAGCAGCTTAGAGCTGACCAAGACTTGCTAGCAGACAAATGGACTGAAGTCCTTGCAGCCGAAGAGTATGAACTCGAACGCCCCTCCAAGAGATACCCCAAATGCAGGCTGCTACCCCAATTAGAGGAAGCAGCACCCTCCATTCAAGCCGCACTCCGGCGTCGCTCAAAAAGTACCAAGGCACGGGGAAACGCGCCAGACCTGCGAGACATATTGGAGGACAAGGCAAGGCAAACAAGATCGATCTACGGATCGCGTGGGCGCCCGACACGTGATGATAACCGTCACGCGGATACAAAGAACTCCAGCTGGGCGAACACGAGACAAAGCTCATATGAGCTACGTCGTGATATAGCCCAACTTGAGGCGCCAAGACACCCACTATGCTTCATAGATGAAGTAATGGATCATCAAATCCTCGAGGGCTTCAAACTCGTAAACATCGAATCATACGATGGTACCACAGATCCTGGTCTGGATCGAGGACTATCTCCTCCATATCCACATGGCCCGCGGTGATGATCTACATGCCATCAAATACCTCCCACTCAAGCTTAAAGGACCAGCTCGTCATTGGCTCAACAGCTTGCCAGCAGAATCAATTGGTTGTTGGGAGGACCTGGAAGCCGCATTCCTTGATAACTTCCAGGGCACATATGTGCGACCACCAGATGCCGATGACCTCAGCCACATAATTCAGCAGCCAGAAGAATCGGCCAGACAATTCTTGACACGGTTCCTAACCAAGAAAAATCAAATCATTGACTGTCCGGATGCAGAGGCCCTTGCAGCCTTCAAACATAACATCCGCGACGAGTGGCTAGCCCGGCACCTAGGACAGGAAAAGCCGAAATCCATGGCAGCCCTCACCAAACTCATGACCCACTTTTGCGCGGGAGAGGATAGCTGGCTAGCTCGTAGTAACAACCTGACCAAAAACCCTGGTAGTTCGGATACCAAGGACAGCAATGGCAGGTCGCGTCGCAACAAGAACAAGCGCCGCATGAACGGTGATAATGATGAAGATACGGCAGACAATGCCGGATTCAGAGGCTCTAAACCCGGTCAGCGGAAAAAGCAATTCAAAAGAAATACCCAGGGCCCGTCCAACTTGGACCGAATACTCGATCGCTTGTGCCAGATACATGGCACCCCCGAAAAACCAGCCAACCACACCAACAGGGATTGTTGGGTGTTCAAGCAAGCAGGCAAGTTAAGTGCCGAACTCAATGACAAGGGGCTGCATAGCGATGACGCGGAGGAGCCTCGTCCGCCGAACAATAGAGGACAGAAGGGCTTTCCCACACAAGTGCGGACGGTGAACATGATATACGCAACCCATATACCCAAAAGGGAGCGGAAGCGTGCACTACGAGACGTATATGCGATGAAGCCAGTCGCCCCGAAGTTCAACCCATGGTCTTCCTGCCCGATCACCTTTGATCGAAGGGACCACCCCACTAGCGTCCGTCACGGCGGTTTCGCCGCATTGGTTCTTGACCCAATTATTGACGGATTTCACCTCACTAGAGTCCTGATGGACGGCGGCAGCAGCCTGAACCTGCTTTATCAGGATACTATGCGCAAAATGGGCATAGACCCCTCAAGGATTAAACCCACAAAAACGACCTTTAAAGGCGTAATATCAGGTGTAGAGGCCAATTATACGGGCTCAGTTACACTCGAAGTGGTCTTCGGATCCACGGATAACTTCCGAAGCGAAGAGTTAATCTTCGACATAGTCCCGTTCCACAGCGGCTATCACGCACTGCTTGGACGATCCGCATTTGCAAAGTTCAATGCGGTGCCGCACTACGCATACCTCAAGCTCAAGATGCCAGGCCCTCGAGGAGTAATCACGGCAATGGAAACACCGAACGCTCTCTCCGAACGGAGGAGCACACGGCGGCCCTCGTGGCGGAGGTGCAAAGCAGCCTCCCACAGCAATTCTCGAGTCCGGCTATTAAACGTCCGGCCACCGTCAAGCGCGCCCGGAGCAACCTACAACAAGACCGCCTGGCACGATCCAAGCATGCGTAGCAATCCAGCCCCAACCCCAGCCTTCGCCAAACTGCGAAGCCCGATTACGCTGCGTATAACTACGCTCGGAGATGCCATGGGCATAAGGGAGGGGCACGACCACCACACGCCTGCAATGCGGCTCAACCGTACCAGGGGCTCCCAATTGTGTCATTCTTTTTCTTTCTTTTTTTTCTTACTTTCAGGACTCCGTTTTCCAGAAGTCCTGTCCGGCACTAGAATTGCCGAACTCATGATGCAACAGCCAGGGAAGCAGAAAGCTACGTCGAATGTCCAGGTTGTCTCTACTATGAGCATTATACCTTTTTTACATACCATCCCGCAGCTTACCCCTGGAGGGGGACATGTTAAATAGTCCCATCCCTTGCTTATCGCACTATTTGTATCGTTCTGCTTTCATTGCAGTACCTTTTTGAATAAACAACACAAAGCTTTTGCCTATTATTGCACTCCTTTCTTTATCTATATATATGCTCATTTCATGACATGTTGCACCCGTACACTTTGGTACGGCCAATACACCAGGGGCTTAAGTACCCCAAAATTATGGTGTCATAAGTCCGAACACTTTGACAAGTGTGGCACCCCGAACTTATAGAATTATATGCATCGGCTCCGAATCATAGGACTTTGGCCATCTTGCCAACCATGGCGCCTCCGCACTCCGCTTGGCGGCCGCCCACTACCTTCGGCTTGACATTGAAGATCTTAAGCCATAAGCCGAAGTGGGGCTGGATGCAGAGGAAGGCCTCGCACACGACGATAAACACCGAGATGTTGAGGATGAAATTCGGGGCCAGATCGTGGAAGTCCAGGCCGTAGTAGAACATGTGCCCCCGGACAAATGGGTGAAGTGGAAAACCTAGTCCGCGGAGGAAGTGAGGGAGAAACACCACCCTCTCATGGGCCTGGGGGATATAATGAGCTGCCCCTCGTCAGGTAGCCGGTGCGCGATGTTGCTAGACAAGTATCCGGCCTCCCGCATCTTTACGATGTGCCCCTCCGTGAAGGAGGAGGCCATCCACCTGCCTCCCGCTCCGGACATAGTTGGAGAAGGTTGAGGTGGGATGTGCGGACTTGGGCGCTGGAGCTCGAGTGCGCGGAAATGGATGAGCAAAGGAGGAAGAAGGCGTAGGTGAAAAGGTGGATCCTTATCCCCTTATATGGACGGACGAAGCTATGCATCCCCCGCCAGCTTGGTAAAACTCGCTTATCTCCCAAGCGCCGTAATCAATGGCGCGGATGGGTTACCCACGTCCGTATTGATGAGAAACCCGGAATAAGGGGCACGATCTCCGCTTTGATAAGACGTGCCAAGGAAACCGCCTCGCTAAACGCGCTAAGTTGGAACAGTAAAAAAACAATTCGTATAAAAACTTGGCCGTGGTGTGATGTCACGCCGCAGAATAATTCAGCAGATCTGTGCAAGAATTATTCTCTCTAAGGTGGTATGTGGAACTTGTTTTGCAGAGCCGGACACTATCCTTGTGTTCAAAACCCTCTATGAAGTATTCGGAGGAGGAACCCGCCTTGCAATGCCGAAGACAATATGCGCGCCGGACTCGTCGTCATTGAAGCCTGGTTCATGAGCTACTGAGGGAGTCCTGGACTAGGGGGTGCCCGGATAGCCGAACTATCACCATTGGCCGGACTCCTAGACTATGAAGATACAAGATTGAAGACTTCGTCCCGTGTCCGGATGGGACTTTCCTTGGCGTGGAAGTCAAGCTTGGCGATACGGATATGTAGATCTCCTACCATTGTAACCGACTCTGTGTAACCCTAACCCTATTCGGTGTCTATATAAACCGAAGGGTTTTAGTCCGAGAGGACTAACAACAATCATACCATAGGCTAGCTTCTAGGGTTTAGCCTCTCTGATCTCGTGGTAGATCTACTCTTGTACTACCCATATCATCAATATTAATCAAGCAGGAGTAGGGTATTACCTCCATCGAGAGGGCCCGAACCTGGGTAAAAACATCGTGTCCCTTGTCTCCTGTTACCATCCACCTAGACGCACAGTTCGGGACCCCCTACCCGAGATCCGCCGGTTTTGACACCGACAGCCACCTCACGATAGGCTGTAGCGTTGGCGGCACTCTTCTTCTCCTTCTCGGAAGATGCTGCGGCCTGGCTCAGCGTCACGCGGACCGCCAAGTCGGAGTGAAGCCAGCCAGGGGCCAGCTCCAGACGCCCGGCCACCATGTGCGGGTCCGTGCTCTGCAGGTCTGCCCGCAACTGGGTCATCTCCGAAAGAGCGCGTTCCAAAACAGCAGTAGGAGCAGAAGAACCTGGGAGTGGAGGTGCAGCAGTGGGAGGTGGCGAAGTCGTCACCAAGTCCCGGGAGACTCCGGGCTCCGGAGGAGCCGGGACCTCTTCAACCGGGCCAAACGCCGGCACTTCTGGAGCCAGCGGGGCCATGGGGGCTGACTCCTCCCGGCGATGTTCCTCCTGGCCTCGCGAAGACGACCGTGCTGGAGAGGTGCGGGCGCTAGCGCCTCCTTTCTCAGCAGAAGAGGGAGCGGTCACCGTACCCTCTTTCCTCTTCTTCACCGCGGGCAGCGGCCTGGACAACCAAAGACGAAAGTTAGGAAGCAGCAACATGAGCGAAAACAAGATGGAGGTCGAACACTTACTGATCTACCGCGACATATTTCTGCTTGGGAAGCTTGAAGCCTGAAAGCCTCGGAGCCTGGGGAGTAGGCGCGCGGGCTCCAGGGGCAGAGGATGGCATGGCAGAGGGGCCGGAGGCAGATCCGAGCGGCGTCAAGGCGGAGGCAGCATCCCAAGGAACCAGCGACGACCTACCCTTTGTCGGGATGAGGGGCTGCTCCCTCTCCTCCTGGCGAGCGTCGGTCTCGGCGTCATCCGAAAGGGCGCGGAGGATTTCAGCTTTACTCAAGGGGGAGTTTTCCCCCATCTCTTTGAGGGTCGCCTCCGAGTCCCCCTCCTCTTCCTTCCCCCCGCCGAACTCGTCGGAGGATACCTCCACCGGCTTCGGTGCTGCTGGGGCTCTGGAGAGTACAGGCGGCACCAGCCCGCATGCGTCGAAGGCCGGCCTGGAAAGCACAAGCGGCTCCCAGTCCTTGCGGAGGAACAAAGGAGTGAAGGCGCTCGGCGGGTACTCCTGATTGTCCCCAACCATGAGGCGCAGGACAGCAGCCAGTTCATCGCCAGGAAGGGCCCCTGGCCTCAGGCGGATCTTGTCTTCTTCATCTCCGAGATTCCACAAGGGGCGCGACCGCACCTGGAGCGGGGCGACGCGCAGCATCAAGAATTCCCTCAGGAGCATGGCCACTGTGACCTTCGCCGATTTCACGTTGCCTGGCTTCAGGTCGGTTTGCATCTGCCCCAGCACAGACGGCGCCCGCTCATCAGTGAGCTTCTCGCAGGCCACCCTTTGTTAAACTGGGGCGCCTCAGTTGGTAAGGCGAAACGCGGATGGGCGTGCTTCGCGTCCATCATGACCCATTTGGCTCGGATATTGTGGCTACCTCTTGAGCACTCCGTTGCTTTTCCCTTGAAGAGGAAAGGGTGATGCAGCAAAGTAGCGTAAGTATTTCCCTCAGTTTTTGAGAACCAAGGTATCAATCCAGTAGGAGGCTACGCGCGAGTCCCTCGCACCTACACAAACAAATAAATCCTCGCAACCAACGTGATAAGGGGTTGTCAATCCCTACACGGTCACTTACGAGAGTGAGATCTAATAGATATGATAGGATAATATTTTTATGATAAAGATGCAAAGTAAAATAAAAGCAAAATAAAAAGCAACGGAAATAACTAAGTGTTGGAAGATTAATATGATGAAGATAGACCCCGGGGCCATAGGTTTCACTAGTGGCTTCTCTCAAGAAAATTAGTATTTTACGGTGGGTGAACGAATTACTGTTGAGCAATTGACAGAATTGAGCATAGTTATGAGAATATCTAGGTATGATCATGTATATAGGCATCACGTCCGAGACAAGTAGACCGACTCCTGCCTGGATCTAGTACTATTACTCCACATATCGACCGCTATCCAGCATGCATCTAGAGTATTAAGTTCATAAGAACAGAGTAACTCCTTAAGCAAGATGACATGATGTAGAGGGATAAATTCATGCAATATGATAAAAAAACCATCTTGTTATCCTCAGCGGCAATAATACAATACGTGCCTTGCTGCCCCTACTGTCACTGGGAAAGGACACTGCAAGATTGAACCCAAAGCTAAGCACTTCTCCCACTGCAAGAAAGATCAATCTAGTAGGCCAAACAAAACTGATAATTCGAAGAGACTTGCAAAGATAACCAATCATACATAAAAGAATTCAGAGAAGATTCAAATATTGTTCATAGATAATCTTGATCATAAACCCACAATTCATCGGTCTCAACAAACACACCGCAAAAGAAGATTACATTGAATAGATCTCCACGAGAGAGGGGGAGTGTCGGTGTCAAAACCGGCGGATCTCGGGTAGGGTGTCCCGAACTGTGCGTCTAGGCGGATGGTAACAGGAGACGAGGGACACGATGTTTTGACCCAGGTTCGGGCCCTCTCGATGGAGGTAATACCCTACTCCTGCTTGATTAATATTGATGATATGGGTAGTACAAGAGTAGATCTACCACGAGATCAAGGAGGCTAAACCCTAGAAGCTAGCCTATGGTATGGTTGTTGTTCGTCCTACGGACGAAAACCCTCTGGTTTATATAGACACCGGATAGGTTAGGGTTACACAGAGTCGGTTACAATGGTAGGAGATCTATATCCGTATCGCCAAGCTTGCCTTCCACGCCAAGGAAAGTCCCCTCCGGACACGGGACGAAGTCTTCAATCTTGTATCTTCATAGTCTTGGAGTCCGGCCGTGATTTATAGTCCGCTATCCGGACACCCTAGTCCGGACTCCTCAAGAGCCCTCGAACCAGGCTTCAATGACGACGAGTCCGGCGCGCATATTGTCTTCGGCATTGCAAGGCGGGTTACTCCTCCGAATACTCCATAGAAGGTTTTGAACACAATGATAGTGTCCGGCTCTGCAAAATAAGTTCCACACGACACCGTAGAGAGAATAATTTTTGCACAGATCTGCTGACGTATTCCGCGGCGTGACATCACACCACGGCCAGGCCTTTATATGAATTGTTTTTTTACTGTTCCACCTCAGCGTGTTTAGCGAGGCGGTTTCCTTGGCATGTCTTATCAAAGCGTAGATCGTGCCCCCTTATTCCGGGATTCTCATCAATACGGACGTGGGTAACCCATCCGCGCCATTGATTACGACGCTTGGGAAATAAGCGAGTTTTACCAGGCTGGTGGGGGACGCATAGCATCGTCCGTCCATATAAGGGGATAAGGATCTACCTTTTCACCTACGCCTTCTTCCTCCTTTGTTTATCCATTTCCGCGCACTCGAGCTCCAGCGCCCAATTCCGCACATCCCACCTCAACCTTCTCCAACCATGTCAGGAGCGGGAGGCAGGTGGATGGCCTCCTCCGTCACGGAGGGGCACATCACAAGACTGCGGGAAGCCGGATACTTGTCCGGCAACATCGCGCACAGGCTTCCCGACGAGGGGCAGCTCATTCCAACCCCTGGGCCCCATGGGAGGGTGGTTTTTCTCCCCCACTTCCTCCGCAGACTAGGTTTTCCACTTCACCCATTTGTCCGGGGGCTCATGTTCTACTACGGCATGGACTTCCACGACCTGGCCCCGAAATTCATCCTCAACATCTCGGCGTTTATCGTCGTGTGTGAGGCTTTCCTCTGCACCCAGGCCCACTTCGGCTTATGGCTGAAGATCTTCAACGTCCGGCCGAAGGTAGTGGGCGGCCGTCAAGCGGAGTGCGGAGGCACCATGGTTGGCAAGATGGACAAAGTCCCATGGCTCGAAGGCGCCTTCGTGGAGACAACAAAGGGGTGGCAATCGGGGTGGTTTACATCACCGGGCCCCGCAACACCAAATGGGTGGCGGCCCCCGAGTTCAGATCTGGCTTCCCCACACGGCTCTCGTCATGGAAAGAGACGGCCTGACGTGGGGAGTTCGACGAGACATCCGGACTTCAAACATGCGTCCGAAACCTGGTGGCCAAGAATCTTAGGCTCGTCGACGTAATCCAGGTGATGCTCATCCGCCGGATTCTCCCATGCCAAAAACGGGCCTTCAATTTGTGGGAGTTCGATTCGGCACAACACCGAACCTTGAGCCGGCTCTTTGACACTACGTACGAAGACACCTGGAAGGTGCTGTTCAAGGGCGCCGAAGCCCCAACATCCGCTACCAAAGATCGCGGATACAGCTCGCAGCGTCAAGCCGGCGAGGTAAGTTATTTTTCCCTTTATGGGAGTGTTTTTTCATAGATTGACTCTACGTGGGATCTAAAGCTCCCTAATCTTTGACAGGACTGGCTGAAGACGTCCGGACAGATTAACTGTCTGGCTCCTTTGCCGGAAGATCCGGAGGACGCCCGATTGACGGGGCTACTGGCTCCGGCGCCGTACGTGGTGCCGGAGAAGAAGGCCAAGAAGGAGGCCACGGGAACTCGAAGGAGCTCCTGACGCCAGGTGCTGTCAGATTCCGAAGCGGAATCTTCTCCTGATGACGGGGAGGAAGAAGAAGAAGCTCCTCCCCCAGCGGGGGAGGAGAAGAAAAGGAAGGCCGCCCCGACTGGGGAGGCCGGAGGGTCCAAGAAGGGAAGAACCCTTCCTACGGACTTCTCCACCAACGTCAACGACGACGAGGAGGATTGGCCTACGAGGGCCAAGCCCCTAGCGAGATCGTAAGTGTCCGGATACCCATGGCTCTTTATTATTGCAGAGTGTTCTCTAATGTCGAACAACCGTGCAGCCCGCCCAAGGGTGAGTTCGCCGATTCATCGAGCGGGTCCCTGGGCTCGTCGAAAATGGAGAGTACCTCGCTTCCGACCGCCTCCTCGCCTCACGCTGCGGGCGACGCCACAAGGGGGCCCCAAGAGGGGCTTGGGCAAGAGGAGGTAGCGCAGAGGTGCCACAAGGCAACCTCCCGGACTCCAGCGCGCGAGGGGCAAGACCCCAGGCTCTAGGCCCGACCCTTGTCCGGTCTCCATGCCGAACCTTCAAGAGTTTTGAGTCCGCAAGCGGACCTTCGAAGAAGGTAAGACGCCGTGTCCTCCATCCAACCGGAGGCACCGGATAGCTTACTGGAGGCGCTTAACATCGCTTCCATCGAGGAGGAGCACCGCACTATTATGAGTGTGGTGATCCGGACAGTTCAAGACGCCAAGAGCGGATCGACCAAGCTGTACCATCCTTCTAATGTGCTTTGAGGTAAGTTTTAGAATATGTAAAAATATAACCGCATAGACAGTAGCCCCTGATGCTTAGTTCGGTGTTCGGAAATAAAAGCCGGACTAAGGATCTAAAAAGATATACGCAGGAGTCTAACATAAGTATGTCAATATGGGAATGCAGGCTGCGCTTCTGAACTCTGCCGCACTGACTGCGGAGGTCAATGTATTAAAGCAGAACCTCGAGCGGTCCGAGAACGAGCTCGGACAAGCCAAGAAGCAGCTCGAGGTCAAGGAAGGTAAGTAATACCTTATTAAAGAAATACCTTATAGAAAAGGTTTTGGTTGCGAAAATTAACAGGAATAACTTGGGTACTGCAGGGGCCACGAACGAGGTGGCGACCCTGAAGGAAGCGGTGTCCGTGGCCAAAAACAAAACAGCTGCGGAACGCACCGAGCGAGAGAAGGGGGAGGCGCAGCTGGCCAAGGTACGGCAAGAGCTCCAAGCTCTCGTGGAAAAACACGAGAGTTTGGAGCATGACTCAAAGACTCGAGAGTCTGAGCTCGCCTCGGCTCTTGAGAGTGCCAAAGCTGCTAAGGCCGAGGCCCAAAAAGCCCTCCAAGAAATTGAGTCCTTAATGAAGATAGCGGCGGGTAAGGCATTCTTTATGCAAAGCAAGCATGTGAAAGTGAATTACCTATTACTTACCCGGATTCGGAGCTCTCCAGGAGCATTCGCAGATTTGCCCCGTAGTGTGTCTGATGCTGCCGCATTCTACCGCGCCCAGGAGGGGAGCTCCACGGAGAAGGTGTTCTGGTCTCAATATGTTGAGGCCGGACATCCGGTGCCCCTAAGCGACCAGCTGAAGCAGCTGGTCGAGCTCCACAAGGTCGCCGAACAGGCCATGAAGGGCCTTATAGCGCGGCTGTGGCCATTGGAGGCCATGCCTGGGAGCTACTTCGGCATGGTGCAGCGGCTGGTGGACGCCTGTCCACGGATTGAAGTCATCAATCGCTCCGTCTGCATTGAAGGGGTCCGTCGGGCCCTTGCCCGTGCTAAAGTGCACTGGGGCAAGCTGGATGTGGAGAGGCTTGTGACGGACGGGCCACCGAAGGGCCATGAGCATCGCACGCCTGAAATGTACTAGGAGGGCCTCCTGAAGGGTGCCCGCCGAATAGCAGATGAGTGCTCCAAAGATGTAATTTTTGAATAAACTCGCATTTGTTATCCTGTACGCTGAAAACTTGTTCATATGCGCTAAGCAACGCTTATTAATTTAAAATATTACCTTCTGTGCGGCCGTTTATCAAATTTGAGAGATGGCAAGTCGTTGGCTTCAGCCCCTATGCCACGAGTGCTGGGGTGTTCGGGATAAACTTGAGCACTCTTGTTCCCATTCTTGGGTCCATCTAGGGAGGCGCTCAACACAACGAACAAGGAAACCGGACTTATAATGCTTGAACACTCTCACTTAGCCATAGAATTCTATAATTTTAAATTTCAGCGAAGCCCCTAGTATTCGGAAGACCGAGTTCGGGGCGCTATCCACGCCTTGGCCGGACAATTCCGGTTCCTCGCCTAAGCGGCATAAGTCTTTAGGGACTCGAAAAACCTCTCGAACAGCGATCGCTCTCGCCTTTATCATGACGGTCAGTTTAGCTTTCTCCATCGAGGTGCTCGACCCAGCATAACTGGGGCACAATCAAGTGGTTCTCCGTGCTACCTTAGGCGATATAGCGGAACGTAAGGTACCAAAACACGGAGCCGGGCAAACCCAACTATTGACCCAAGACATGATTCGAGCCAATTCATATAATGCTATAAGTTCGGGTGCCGTGACTTGTGAAAGTGTTCGGACTTATCACACCATAATTATGGGATACTTAAGCCCTCGGTGTACAGGCCGTACTAAAGTGTACGGTTGCAACATGTCGTGAAATGAACATATGTATATATTAAGGAAGTAGAGCAATAATAAGCAAGAGCTATGTATTGTTTATTCAAAAAGGTACTGCAATGGGAGCAGAACGATACAAATAGTGCAATAAGCAAGGGATGGGACTATCTAACATGTCCTCTCCGAGGGTAAGCTGCGGATGGTATGTAAAACAGGTATAATGCTCGTAATAGAGACCACCTGAACACTCGACGTGGCTTTCCGCTTCCCTGGCTGTTGCATCGTGAGTTTGGCGATTCAAGTGCCGGACAGGACTTCTCAAAGACGGAGTCCTGAAAGTAAAAAAAGGAAGAAAAAAGGAAAAAGAAAAAAGAAAAAAGAAATGACACAAACGGGAGCCCATGGTGCGGTCGAGCCGCATTCTTGGCGTTCCGTTGTCTTGCCCCTCCCCATATGCCCATGGTATCTCCAGAGCGTAATTATGTACGCGTAATACTAGCTTCGCAATTTCGCGAGGGCTGGGGTTGGGGCCGGATTACTACTTGTGCTTGAATCGTTCCAGGTGGTCTTGTTGCAGGTTAATCCGGGCGCGCTTGGCGGTGTCCGGACGCTTAGTGGCCGGACTCGAGAATTGCCGTGAGAGGCTGCTTTGCACCTCCGCCGCGAGGGCCGCCGGATGATCCTCCGCTCGGAGAGAGCGCTCGTGTTTCCATTGACCGTGATTACCCTCGAGGGCCTGGCATCTTGAGCTTGAGGTATGCGTGGTGCGGCACCGCATTGAACTTTGCAATGCGGTTCGTCCGAGCAGGCATGATAGCCGCTGCGAATGGGACGATGTCGAAGTTTAACTCTTCGCTCGGAAGTTATCCGGGATCCTAAGACCACTTCGGTGTGACCGAGCCTGTATAATTGGCCTCTACACCCGGTATGACGCCTTTAAAGGTCATCTTTGTAGGTTTAACTTTGAGGGTCTATACCCATTTTGCGCACTGTATCCTGATAAAGCAGGTTCAGGCTGCTACCGCCGTCCATCAGGACTCTGGTGAGGTGAAATCCGTCGATAGTTGAGTCAAGAACTAATGCGGCAAAGCCGCCGTGACGGATGCTAGTGGGATGGTCCCTTCGATCGAAGGTGATCAGGCAGGAAGACCATGGGTTGAACTTCGGGGCGACTGGCTCCATCGCATATACGTCCATTAGTGCACGCTTCCGCTCCCTTTTGGGTATGTGGGTTGCGATATCATGTTCACCGTCCGCACTTGTGTAGGAAAACCCTTCTGTCCTCTATTGTTCGGGCGGCCGGGCTCTTCATCGCCATCGCTATGCAGCCCCTTGTCATTGAGTTCGCACTTAACTTGCTCGCTCGCTTGAACACCCAACAATCCTGTTGGTGTGATTGGCTGGTTTTTCAGGTGCCATGTATCCGCACAAGCGATCGAGTATTCGGTCCAAGTTGGACGGGCCCCGGTATTTCTTTTGAATGGCTTCTTCCGCTGACCGGTTTAGAGCCTCGAATCTGCATTAACGGCCGATCTTCAGTATTATCACCGCACGCGGCGCTTTGTTCTTGTTGTGATGTGACCTGCCATTGCTTTCCTTGGTATCCGGCTATCGTGATGTTTGGCCAAGTTGTTGCTTCGAGCTAGCTCGCTGTCCTCTCACAAAAGCGAGTCATGAGGGTTGTGAGGGCTGCCATAGATTTCGCTTTTCCTGTCCTAGGTGCCGGCAAGCCACTCGTCATGGATGTTATGTTTGAAGGCTGCAAGGGCCTCTGATCCGGACAATCAACGATTTGATTTTTCTTTGTTAGGAACCGAGTCCGAATTGTTTGGCCGATTCTTCCGGCTGCTGAATTATGTGGCTAAGGTCATCGGCGTCTGGTGGTCGCACATATGTGCCCCGAAGTTATCAAGGAATGCGGCTTCCGTGTCCTCCCAACAACCAATTGATTCTGCTGGCAAGCTATTGAGCCAATGTCGAGCTGGTCCTTTAAGCTTGGGTGGGAGGTATTTGATGGCATGTAGATCATCACCGTGGGCCATGTGGATATGGAGGAGATAATCCTTGATCCAGACCGCAGGATCTGTGGTACCATCGTATGATTTGATGTTTACGGGTTTAAAGCCCTCAGGGATTTGATGATCCATTACTTCATATGTGAAGCATAGTGGGTGTGCGGCGCCTCTATATTGGGCTATATCATGACGTAGCTCATATGAGCTTTGTCTACTGTGTTCGGCCCGGCCGGGTTTGCTGTATCTGGCGCGACGGTAATCATCCCGCATTGCTGGGCGCCCACGCGATCCGTAGATCGATCTTGTATGTTTTGCCTTATCCTCCAATATATCTCGCAAGTCCGGCGCGTTTTCCCGTGCCTTGGTACTTTTGAGCGTCGCCGGGTGTGGCTTGAGCGGAGGGCCGAGAGGCTTCTCTGTCGCGCCACGAGGTGGCCGGTCTGCCATGTCGTGCGCCTCAGTAACTTGGGTGCTTCCTCCTCTAGTCGAGGCAACGGCCTGCGCTTGGGGTAGCTTTTGAGGGGCGCTCGAGTTCATACTCTTCGCTGCAAGGACTTCACCCATCCGCCACCTAGCAGTGTCTTGATCAGCTCTAAGCTGTTGCTGCTTTTTCTTGAGGCTACTTGCCGTGGCTATAAGCCTGCGCTTGAAATGCTCCTGTTCAAGGGATCCTCGGGCACGACAAATTAAATGTCGTCGAGGCTTGCCTCATCTTCGGAGGCAGGTGCATAATTATCGCTCTCGACCTCTCTCTGCTGCAGACCGTCAGCGGACTTGCTTCTCCTCCTCCCGTGCTGAGTCCTGCTGGAGGGGTTCTCTTCGCACCGTCCGGGTGTTATTATCTCCGTGCCGGAATCACCGCTTTTATTGTGGCGGATTTAGAGCGGCGCCACGACGCCGGCGCTTCGGGTGTTTCTTGGAGGGGTCATCCTCCGTTGTTCCATCGTCGTTCCCATCTTTTGGGATACCCACCATGTATATGTCAAATGACGAGGTGGCCTTCTAGTGTCCTGTAGGCGTTGGGTCTTGGTCGTCTCCGGCATCGTCGTCCATACCGTCGATCTCTTCGGAGTCGTAGTCTAGCATGTCGGTTAAATCATCGACAGTGGCTACCAAGTGGGTGGTGGGTGGGCGTTGAATTTCTTCGTCGTCCGCATCCCAACCTTCCTGTCCGTAGTTTGGCCAGGGCTCTTCCGCTAAAGAGATATACTTTAGTGAATTCAGGATGTCGCCAAAGGGCGAGTGCTGAAAGATGTCCGCGACAGTGAACTCCATGACCGGCGCCCAATCGGATTCGATTGGCAGGGGCGCGAGGGTTCGAGTCCGGAGAGGAGTCCGCACCCTAGAGTCGAGGTCTTCGCAGCGACAGGGATGGAGTTCGCCCGATTGCCGTAGAGATTGTAGCCCCGAGACGGTGTGCAACCACTGCGTCCTCGATCGGGGAATCCGCCCGGATTAAGGGTCGGAGCGGATATCGGTGCGGCCTCCGTGGCACCGCTCGGCTGCAGAGTTAGATCATGCCCATCGAGACAAAGGCGGCACGCTATTGCGGCTCGAATCCGTCAAGATCAAGTCTCCGCGGATATCGGCCGATAGTTCAAACTTCCAGATCTGACCTGATGGCCAGGGCGAAGCTTCGATCTGCTCCGGATGGCCAAGCGAATTGGCCCGCATGCAAAGCCGCCGAACACGAAGATCTGTCCGGGGAGAAAAGTCTCACCTGGACCGTGTCGTTGTTGATGATCGGCGAGCCATCGGGCCTATCGGTGATGACACAGAGGAACTCTCAATGAAAGCACCAATGTCGGTGTCAACACCGGCGGATCTCGGGTAGGGGGTCCCGAACTGTGCGTCTAGGCGGATGGTAACAGGAGAGGAGGGACACGATGTTTTTACCTGGTTCGGCCCTCTCGATGGAGGTAATACCCTACTCCTTCTTGATTAATATTGATGATATGGGTAGTACAACAAAGAGATCTACCACGAGATCAAGGAGGCTAAACCCTAGAAGCTAGCGATGGTATGATTGTTGTTCGCCCCACGGACTAAAACCCTCCGGTTTATATAGACACCGGATAGGTTAGGGTTACACGTAGTCGGTTACAATGGTAGGAGATCTACATATCCGTATCGCCAAGCTTGCCTTCCACGCCAAGGAAAGTCCCTCCGGACACGGGACGAAGTCTTCAATCTTCTATCTTCATAGTCTTGGAGTCCGCCGTGACGCTTAGTCCGCTATCCGACACCCCTAGTCCGGGACTCCCTCAGGGAGAACATTGTATTAAGATCCAAAAAGAGGGAAGAAGCCATCTACCTAATAACTATGGACCCGAAGGTCTGAGGTAAACTACTCACACTTCATCGGAGAGGCTATGGTGTTGATGTAGAAGCCCTCCGTGATCGATGCCCTTCCGTGGAGCTCGAACAGCCCCAAGATGGGATCTCGTGGGTGCGTAAGGTTGCGGCGGTGGAATTAGGTTTTGGCTCCGTGATCGATCGCTTGGGGGTAATTAGGTATATATAGGAGGAAGAAGTACGTCGGTGGAGCAACAGAAGGCCCACGAGGGTGGAGGGCGCACCTGGGGTGGAAGGCGCGCCCCCCTACCTCGTGGCTTTCCTGTTGGTTGCTTGACGTAGGGTCCAAGTCTCCTGGATCATGTTCGTTCCAAAAATCACGTTCCCGAAGGTTTCATTCCATTTGGACTCCGTTTGATATTCTTTTTCTGCAAAACTCTGAAATAGGCAAAAAACAACAATTTTGGGCTGGGCCTCTGGTTAATAGGTTACTCCCAAAAATAATGTAAAAGTGAATAATAAAGCCCAATAATGTCCAAAACAGAAGATAATATAGCATGGAGCAATCAAAAATTATAGATACATTGGAGACGTATCAAGCATCCCCAAGCTTAATCCCCGTAGAAGAGAAGAGGATGACCCAGATCAGAAGGCCATAAGGTAAAGGAGTAAAAAAAGCCTTATGTTCCCATCCACAATCAATTCCCTTATATAACTAAAGAATTTCTAGACTCAACTTCGACCAGTTTGGCTTGGTAATCCTACAGGCAGTCAGGCTCTGATACCAAAGCTGTCAGGACCCCAATTCCAAGTCACATCGATCTAGCCGGTAACACCTCATATCACTTTGCGGCCTCATGCACGGTATTCCCACGGGTGTCGCCTTACCATGGCCCGAGACCGTTTGCGCCTTTTTGGCTCACGTATATGATAGTGTCGCTAGCATCCATATGACAGAGAACCCGGGCCGACATGACTAGTCGTGAACCCAAAGTGGCACTAACTTATAGGGACAGGCATACATGAATCAACATCGAGCATCTCGGTCAGCAGCGTGCGAATCCGGGCTGTAGCACTGGGCTAACAGGACTCTGGGAACCAGGGCTGTAGCAGGCTAGGCAGGACTCCGGATGTCACCGCGTGACATTTCACCGAAGGGACAGACACAGGAATGAAGTGAATCACATGCCGGCCAGTCAAGTGTTCCGGAGCAGTAGTGTTGGGCTAGCAGGACTCCGGTGAACCGGGCTGTAGCGGACTACAATGGCTCATGGAAGCACAATACTACATTTCCCCATAAGAGAGGCTACCAAGGATAAACAACTAGGTTGTCGGATCCCACACATACCAAGCATTTCAATCATACACACAATATGCTCGATATGTGTAAATACAACATGGCATCACAACATAACTCTATGACTCAAGTATTTATTCATTAGGCTCCGAGGAGCGAGATATTACAAACATGGGTCTCATGACCCAACATTCAGAGCATACAAATCAAAGCACATGCGGAAGCTTAACATGTCTCAGTACAGACATCTACAAATGAAAAAAAATTAGAAGCCTGACTATCTACCAGATCCTGCCGAGGGCACAAGATCGGAGCTGAGGCATCAAGCTAAACGTCGAAGTCCACACGAAACTACTAGCGAGACTGACATCTCTATGCAAAACATAAAATAGGCAAACATGAGTACAAATGTACCCAGCAAGACTTACATCATAACTAGCTACATATGCATCAATATCAATAAAGGGGTGGTGGAGTTTAACTGCAGCAAGCCAGCTTTGACTCGGTGGCTATCCTAAACTACGACTGCAAGTAACTCTTTTGACGTGGCGCACACGAGTCCACATATTCACCATATCAATACACCACTATGGAACCGCTCCCGTCTCCCTACGTGAAGGCCATCCATAGCACTCACGCTTATCTTGCGAGTTTTAGAGTATCCACTTTCACTTGTCTATGAATTGTACAGGCAACCCAGGAGTCCTTTACCGCGGACACGGCTATTCGAATAGATGATGTTAACCCTGCAGGGGTGTGCTTCTTCACACACGCTCTCACCACATATCGCCGTTTACACGACATGTACTCGGCAACCTTCATGCGGAAGCCCGGTGAGGGTGTCGGCCACGGCCTACCTAAACACTCAAGTCTCTAGTCCAGGTTTATCGCCTATTCAGGTTACATCCGCAGGGAGTCCGGCCGAGGTTTCCACATACGGACCCAAATGATGTGTGCAGGGTTCCGAGACACCAAACGGGCGCATGGCAGGCCTGGCCACGTGCCTACCGCATCACAGCCCACCCCTCGGGTCAGCGCTGCGCACGGCCTCCAGCATACTACAAACACCAGAAACTACTTGCCACTCCTGGACAGAGGACAAGGGTGGTTAAGAAGCCGAGAGAGTCAATTAAGAATCCCAATGTGTGGTAGTAACTGATCATGGATCACAAACACTGAACTCAGTTCCTAGGGACGGCTTCAATGAAACAACCCACCATGTACTCCTACATGGCCTCTCATCGATACCTTTACCAAATCATGTTCACACTTTTTGCTCTCAACAGTAGGACATGTTCACACACCTCCGATTCATCCCCGATGAATCAGACCTGACACAACTCTATGCAATAGCAGGCATGACAAACAAGCATGAATGAGTAGGCACATCAGGGCTCAAACAACTCCTACTCATGCTAGTGGGTTTCATCTATTTACTGTGGCAATGACAGGTCATGCAGAGGAAAGGGGTTTAGCTACCGGAGCATGTAACAGTTGAAACGGTGTTGTCCTAATGCAGTAAAAGAGAGCAGGAGCGAGAGAGTGGGATTGTATCGGAATGAACAAGGTGGTTTTGCTTGCCTGGCACTTCTGAAGATAATATAGCTCTTCATCGGTGTCATGGAACTCATCATCGGATCCACGTCTACTGAGAGAGGACAAATACCGGCAACAGAGAGAAAACACAATCAATGCAATGCAACAATATTATGCATGAATATTACATGGCAAAATGAGTGTGTTGGGCTAATGCATCTACAACCAGTGTGGTTTGAGATCATTTGAATCAAAGATTCAAATACAAACTCAAGTTATGGGTTTATAAAGTACATTAACATGTTTTGAGCTAAACAGCAAGGTTAAGTTGCTTAAACATGCATGACACTAGTACAGATGGATAGATTGGATTTTTCTGATCATTTTTCATATATAACTTATTTCATTCTGAGCTACGGTTGAAATTCTATGATTTTTAGAAGTTTAGGACATTTTCTGAAATTTCCTATATAAGAATAAGTCCAGAAAAGGATTTACTGCGTCAGCCTGGCGTCAGTGTGACATCAGCGGTCAACTGACCCGGTCCAGGTCAAACCTGACTAGGGGGGCCACTGGTCAGTGTCACGGTGCTAGTTAGGGTCGCTAACGTGTGGGTCCAGTCAACGGCCATGTCGGTCGGTCAACTGACGTGTGGGGTCCACTATGGTTAGGTTAAAACTTAACCCCGTGGTTAATTAGGGGGGTGGGGCCTGTCTGCCAGCGGCACAGGGCGAGATTAATGCGGTAATTAGCCTCAAGCTAATGACGCCACGTCATCTCACTGGAGTTGAACGCCGGCGAGCACATCCGACGATAGATGTTCATCGGGATCGAGCTACGGGCAACCCATTTGCCTCGCCGTTTGCTCCTACGGGATCCTCAGGTTCGCGTGCATCCAAAGGAGCTAGCAAAAGGAGTTGGGGTGAGATGTAGCATCGGCGTAGGCGAGCGAGGCGGCAGCCGGAGTTCGGGAGCAAATGGTTTTGGGGCTAGAGAGCGTGGGAGGGGGGCTGCTGGTGGCTACGGGTTCGCGGAGAGGCGCTGAGCACACAGGTGTTCTCGGACACGGGCTGCAGTGCCCATGGCTGCGTCTGCGTCATCGCCGACGGCGAGGAGCTCACGGCTTTAGTGGAAGATGCGGCTAGAGGACGGGAACGAGCTCAGGGAGGATGGGGAAAGGCGGCGGAGCTCACAGCGATCTCGAGGGCGTCATCAGCGGCTCAGGGAAGATCTGGTGTGGCCGGAACGACGAGGCGATCTCCAGCGGCCGGAGCTTCAAGACGAGGTTGGGGACGATGATACGGGGCTTCCGGCGTCGTATTCGTTGGCGGAGAGCTTCAGGGCGACGCAGCGGAGCCGGTGGATGCGTCGGGGAGATGAGGGGGTGGCTCAGGGCGCGACAATGGTGAGCGGCAGCGACGGTGGCGCTCAGATGTGCGAGAGAGAGGGTCAGAGGGGGATGTGATAGAGGAGAGAGGCAGAGGGAAACAAGGGCATCTCCGTGGCGCGGCTGGAAGCGCCGAGACGCCGTGAGGTGGCAAGCAGGGGCTGGCGCGGCTCTGCTGTTTGCCAGGCACGTAGCTGCTTCTCCTCCTGGCAGGAGGAAGAAGACAGTGCTGCCCCTGGTGGGCTGGGCTTGCAGCAGTGGTGGGCTGCACAGGGCAGGCCAGGTAAGTGGCTTAGATACTCTCCTTTCCTTTCTAAATTGTTTCCGTTTTCTATGTTTCTGCAATTGTTTTGACTTAAATAAAATGCTAAGGAATTTCCAAAAATCATGAAACTAATCATGGCTACTATTTAGAATATATCCAACAGTAAACATTTTAGTTTATGATTATTTGAGCATTTAAAATATTTTATAGCATTTAAATGCCCAAGTGCAAATAGAGTATGATTTAATTCAGAGCCCAAATATGTCATGGAAAAATGTGCATCACCTCTGGTTACTGTTTACAACATTTTCCATAAATGATGAACATTTTTGAAAGCCATTTGGATTTACTGAAAATATTTCAGGTGAATCTAGTGAATTCCTTTGATGCTAGGGGTTTAGGCAATCCCTATTTCAAGTTTCTTTCAAGATTAAACATGATGCACACATGAGGCTAGCCTATTGCATTACCAGAAGCTAGGGATGTGACATAATGCGAGGAGTAGGGATTGCTATGCAACGGATGCACTAGAGCTATAAGTGTATGAAAGCTCAAAAAGAAACTAAGTGGGTGTGCATCCAACTTGCTTGCTCACGAAGACCTCGGGCATTTGAGGAAACCCGTCATTGGAATATACAAGCCAAGTTCTATAATGAAATTTCCCACTAGTATATGGAAGTGACAAAATGAGAGACTCTCTATTATGAAGATCACGGTGCTACTTTGAAGCACGAGTGTGGTAAAAGGATAGTTTGTCCCTTCTCCCTTTTTCTCTCATTTTTTTTTATTTTGGCCTTTTCTCCTCTCTTTTTTATGGCCTCTTTTTTTTTAGGCCGGAGTCTCATCCCGACTTGTGGGGGAATCATAGTATCCATCATCCTTTCCTCACTTGGACAATGCCCTAATAATGATGATCATCACACTTTTATTTACTTACAACTCATGAATTACATCTCAATACTTAGAAAAAAATATGACTCTATATGAATGCCTCCGGTGGTGTACCGGGATATGCAATGAATCAAGAGCGACATGTATGAAAGAATTATGAACGGTGGCTTTGCCACAAATACAATGTCAACTACATGATCATGCAAAGCAATATGACAATGATGGAGTATGTCATGATAAATGTAACGGTGGAAAGTTGCATGGCAATATATCTCGGAATGGCTACGGAAATGCCATGATAGGTAGGTATGGTGGCTGTTTTGAGGAAGATATAAGGAGGTTTATGTGAAAGAGCATATCATATCACGGGTTTGGATGCACCGCTAAGTTTGCACCAACTCTCAAGGTGAGAAAGGGCAATGCGCTGCATCAAGAGGCTATAAAATTGCGGAAAGGTAAGTGTGCGATAATCCATGGACTCACATTAGTCATAAAGAACTCATATACTTATTGCAAAATTTATTAGCCCTCGAACCAAAGTACTACTACGCATGCTCCTAGGGAAGGGTTGGTAGGAGTTAACCATCGCGATCCCGACCGCCACACAAAGGAAGACAATCAACAAATACTTCATGCTCCGACTTCGTTACATAACGGTTCACCATACGTGCATGCTACGGGAATCACAAACTCCAACATATGTATTTTTCAATTCCACAATTACTCAACTAGCACAACTATGATATTACCACCTTTATATCTCAAAACAATTATCAAGCATCAACTTTCTCATGATATTAATTAAAGAAAATTGCCATGCTATTTTAAGACTCTCAAAATAATATAAGTGAAGCATGAGAGATCAATAGTTTCTATAAAACAAATCCACCACCGTGCTCTAAAAGATATAAGTGAAGCACTAGAGCAAAACTATATAGCTCAACAGATATAAGTGAAGCACATAGAATATTGTAATTATTTCCGAATCATGTGTGTCCCTCTCAAAAGGTGTTTACAGCAAGGATGATTGTGGTAGACTAAAAAGCAAAGACTCAAATCATACAAGACGCTCCAAGCAAAACACATATCATGTGGTGAATAAAAATATAGCTCCAAGTAAAGTTGCCGATGAAAGTAGACGAAAGAGGGGATGCCTTCCGGGGCATCCCCAAGCTTTGGCTTTATGGTGTCCTTAGATTATCTTGGGGGTGCCATGGGCATCCCCAAGCTTAGGCTCTTGCCACTCCTTGTTCCATAATCCATCGAATCTTTCACCCAAAACTTGAAAACTTCACAACACAAAACTCAGCAGAAAATCTCGTGAGCTCCATTAGCGAAAGAAAACAAAAGACCACTTCAAGGTACTGTAATGAACTCATTCTTTATTTATATTGCTGTTAAACCTAATATATTCCAACTTCTCTATGGTTTATAAACTCTTTTACTAGCCATAGATTCATCAAAATAAGCAAACAACACACGAAAAACAGAATCTGTCAATAACAGAACAGTCTGTAGTAATCTGTAACTAACGCAAACTTCTGGAACTCCAAAACATCAACCAAAATAGGACGACCTAGGAAATTTGTTTATTTATCATCATCAATTGGAATCAATATTTTATCACGTTCGGCTGATTTTTAACAATGTTTTTCGTGAACAGAAATTTCTGGAAATTACAGCAAGATCAAATAACTATCATCCAAGAAGATCCTATAGGTTTAACTTGGCACAAACACTAATTAAAACATAAAAACACATCTAACCATAGGTTAGATAAAATATTTATTCCTAAATAGAAGCAAAAAGCAAAAAACTAAAAATAAAATTGGGTTGCCTCCCAACAAGCGCCATCGTTTAACGCCCCTAGCTAGGCATAAAAGCAAGGATAGATCTAGGTATTGCCATCTTTGGTAGGCGATTCTTCAATAAGACATCTATCATCCTTTAGAGTTTCTTTCTTTCTATTAATTATCAAACTTTTAGGAACAAGATCAAAAAATTCATTTGTAGCAAATGGTTCCTTAATGATAGCAAAAATATTGGGATGAATACTTATAGATTTAAGATCTGCAGTTTCTTTACTAGAGGATTCACCCTTATTTTTAGGAACATACATAAGCTTGGAAATTTTAGTTGGAGGACTTGGGGTATTCTTTACGAAAGAAAAAGCGGTTCCCAAGTTGGTAATGATACCCTCAAGTTTATCGATTCTAGTGGAATCTTGATTTATTCTTTCATTAACTATGGGTTCCTTCTCCTTAATGTTTTTCAAAGTGACTCCTACCTTAGATCCATATTGGGTAATTTGGTTGTGGATCTTTTTATCCAGATTTTCAATTAACTCTACAGTAGCAACTTTATTTTCAATGATTTCAAGTCTTTGCTTTACATGCTCCAAAGTTAACATAGTTCCATTGACCAAGAGAGGTGGTGAGCCAAATAAATCTATCATAGCATTATAAGAGTCAAAAGTATGGCTACCCAAGAAATTCCCTCCGGTAATGGTATCAAGAATATATCTATACCAAGGATTAGCACCTACATAAAAATTGCGGACAAGAACTGAAGTAGATTGCTTCCTGGTAGATCTATTTTGAGCATTGCAAATTCTATAACGACCGTCTTTTATATTTTCTCCCTCCCTTTGTTTAAAATTGAGAACTTCATTTTCGGGAGACAACGGAGAAGATAAAGGACAAGCCATGACGACAAGGCAAGCAAAAGAAAAATAGGCAGACAAAAAAGGGAGGGCGAATAAAACGGCAAGGGTGAAGTGGGGGAGAGGAAAACCAGAGGCAAATGGCAAATAATGTAATGCGGGAGATAAGGGTTTGTGATGGGTACTTGGTATGTTGACTTTTATGAGACCTCCCGAAGAACGGCGCCGTAAATCCTTCTTGCTACCTTTTGAGCACTGCGTTGGTTTTCCCTTGATGATGAAAGGGTGATGCAGCAAAGTAGTGTAAGTATTTCCCTCAGTTTTTGAGAACCAAGGTATCAATCCAGTAGGAGGCTACGCGCGAGTCCCTCGCACCTACACAAAACAAATAATCCTCGCAACCAATGCGATAAGGGGTTGTCAATCCCTACACGGTCACTTACGAGAGTGAGATCTGATAGATATGATAGGATAATATTTTTGGTATTTTTATGATAAAGATGCAAAGTAAATAAAAGAAAAATAAAAAGCAACGGAAATAACTAAGTGTTGGAAGATTAATATGATGAAGATAGACCCGGGGGCCATAGGTTTCACTAGTGGCTTCTCTCAAGAGCATAAGTATTTACTGTGGTGAACAAATTACTGTTGAGCAATTCACAGAATTGAGCATAGTTATGAGAATATCTAGGTATGATCATGTATATAGGCATCACGTCCGAGACAAGTAGACCGACTCCTGCCTGCATCTACTACTATTACTCCACACATCGACCGCTATCCAGCATGCATCTAGAGTATTAAGTTCATAAGAACAGAGTAACGCCTTAAGCAAGATGACATGATGTAGAGGGATAAATTCATGAAATCTATACCTACTAATGAAAGAAATAGGTATTCTTACTCCATCATATTATTTTATAGAAAATCCCCTGATGTTTTTTATATTAAACCCGAAGTACATATTAAATGTTTTTTAAAATACTCGTATCTTCTAAACTGTAACTCCAAATTTAACATGTTATATATGAAATTTGATTAGGAAAATATATGGAATCTTAATATGATGTTATTTTACCTGTTAACCATTTAAAAATTACTATCTAGTGTGCAATCTTAATAAACAGTGCATTATTCGTCTTTCTTTCATATCGGTATTGATCCGGATTGTGAATGGACATCACACCAAAATCGGGATTGGATACGAAATTGAAGATCACTTGTCCGTTTCTTTGTGCATATTAAATCTACAAAGACATGTGGAATCTTGAACTTGCCCTTTTGTAGGCAAAGACCATCTTTGTTTGGGTCGTAGCTACAAATACTCTCATTATAGATCATTGTTTTAAATTAAGAGTGTGTGGTATTCTTTTCTCCCGTTGCAACGCACGGGCCCTTTTGCTAGTATGATAAAAAAAACCATCTTGTTATCCTCGATGGCAACAATACAATATGTGCCTTGCTGCCCCTATTGTCACTGGGAAAGGACACCGCAAGATTGAACCCAAAGATAAGCACTTCTCCCATTGCAAGAAAGATCAATCTAGTAGGCCAAACCAAACTGATAATTCGAAGAGACTTGCAAAGATAACCAATCATACATAAAAGAATTCAGAGAAGATTCAAATATTGTTCATAGATAATCTTGATCATAAACCCACAATTCATCGGTCTCAACAAACACACCGCAAAAGAAGATTACATCGAATAGATCTCCACGAGAGAGGGGGGAGAACATTGTATTGAGATCCAAAAAGAGAGAAGAAGCCATCTAGCTAATAACTATGGACCCGAAGGTCTGAGGTAAACTACTCACACTTCATTGGAGGGGCTATGGTGTTGATGTACAAGCCCTCCGTGATCGATGCCCCTTCCGGCGGAGCTCCAGAATAGGCCCCCAAGATGGGATCTCGTGGGTACAGAAGGTTGCGGCGGTGGAATTAGGTTTTTGGCTCAGATTCCATCGCTTGGGGTAATGAGGTATATATAGGAGGAAGAAGTACGTCGATGGAGAAACAGGGGGCCCACAAGGGTGGAGGGCGCGCCAGGGGGGTAGGTGCGCCCCCCTACCTCGTGGCTTCCCTGTTGGTTGCTTGAAGGAGGGTCCAAGTCTCCTGGATCATGTTCGTTCCAAAAATCACGCTCCCGAAGGTTTCATTCCGCTTGTACCCATTTGATATTCTTTTTCTAAACTCAAATAGGCAAAAAACAGCAATTCGGGCTGGGCCTCCGGTTAATAGGTTAGTCCCAAAAATAATATAAAAGTGAATAATAAAGCCCAATAATGTCCAAAACAGAAGATAATATAGCATGGAGCAATCAAAAAATTTAGATACGTTGGAGATGTATCAGTTGTCGGCCCTCTTCCCGGTGCTCGAGATTGAGTTGGCCTTGCCGGATGCGATGAAATTCGTGCACCCGGAGATGTGTCCCTCGCTGACGCGAAGGAAGAAGAAGTGGCATAGAAGCGCCACGGATGGCATCACGCCCAGGTACGCCTCACAGTAGTAGGCGAAGATGGATAGAAGGAGGACAGAGTTGGGGTGGAGATGCAACGCCTGCAACCCGTAGTGGTCAAGGACCTTAGAAAAGAAATCGGAGAAGGGGGGAACCAACCCGACGATGATGTTGCTCGAGAAGAAGGGGAAGAAGGTGCTTCCCTCAGGCTCCGGCACATCGGTGGCAAGCCGGAGCTCCGTCTTCCCCCCTTCGTTGCTCTCCCCCGCCATCAGCACGCGCACGGAGGCGAGGCTCTTTTCCGTGACGGTGGGCGCTTCAAGAGCTGGCTCAAACCAAGCCGGTGCTGAGGAGGTCTTGGTCTTGCGCGGCGCCATGGTTCGCAGAGGCGGAGCAAGATTGGAGCAGAACTGGAGGTACCGGTGGCGGGGAGCGAGAAAGGGGATCTGGAGCAAGGCGAGGAAGAAACAATGAAGGCAAACACTGTCTGGCCTGTCGGTGTACAAAAGTAGGGGCTCTCCTTTTGACCCCTTTACTTGTGCACGGGCAGTCAGAGCCACCCGCCATGACCACGCATAACAAGGTAGGAAAGGGAAGCCAGAGAGAAGCCGAAGGCACAAGACGAATAAAGCAACGACAAGGACCAAGGCCACAAGGATCGGATGGGCGAAGCAGGTTTCCACGGCAAGGACCCTTGCCGGGGCAGCTCGCCCATGCCAGCCGAGCGAGCCACCCTTGAGCCCACCAACGCTCAACAAACGCATTGGAACAGGGCTCGGGAGGCACCTCCGTGGTGGCATGCAGATCTTTGTGAAGACAAAGAATAGTCAAGATCAAGTGAGGATAGGAAGGCAATCATCCTCACCGAAGAAACCCACAAGACCCCCGCAAGATCCTTGCCGGGACGCCGCGCCCACGGCAAGACCCTTGCCGCCACCCGCAAGACCTCGCCAAGCGCCAGCCAGCAGGCCACCGCCAGTTCCGCACCAGCCAAGTCTCCGCCGCCGTTCGCATGCGGCTGCCGACCCAACCAGCTGGGCAGGCACCTGCGTAGCAACATGCAACCCTTCGTGGAGGCTCCACCACCACGCCACCTCAGCTGCCTGCCTTCCTACATGGCACCGCATGCATCGCTGGCTAGGGCGCGTGTCGAAGCAAGGAGGAGCGGCGACAGACGGGACGGGCCTCGCTCCCACCCCCGATAAAGCGAAGGGACACCTTAGCCTCGCATTAAATGCGCTTTGTCGTGTAACACCAGCGATAAGCTGACAATGCTGTAGCACTTTCCACCTCCTGTGGGCCACTGTGGCAGCCCCTTTCTCCTATAAAAGGAGGCCCATGGCACACTGGAGCAGGATTCGGCCTTTTGAACCCAGCAACACCTAGAGCTAGTTCAAGAGCTCAAAACACTAAATACAGCCACCAAAGCAGGATCGTAGGGTTTTACGCATATTTGCGGCCCGAACCTAGGTAAATCCCCTTTGTGTTGTCTGCTTGTCCCGCTTTTCTCACGATCCCCGCGCCCCGCAACTGTAGAAGGGATTCCAGTGATCCCATAGGTGTCGTTTCCCACCGCCATCTTTGTCGCGCCAGGTAGGGGGCGCAATTCTGAGAATCAGATCTAGCAGTCGACCTAGCTATTCTTCATCGCCACGACTCCTGCGGAGGAGGCGGCCAAGAAGGCGGCACTGCCCGTTGGTGCGAAGGACTCCGAGGAGGCGACAAGAGAGCTAAGTCATCCTGAATTTTTAGTTTTTCTCCTTTATATAAAGTTATTATCCTCGACGGTTCGGCCTATGTATGGGGAACCTGTACGCAGAGGGGCCCTCCTGCGATCGGCAACTCCCTTGTTATGTTTCGAGTCCGCTCAACAGTTCAAGCGGCCGCGTCTAGAGCGGCAGGGTAGCCTTTCGCCATCAGCAACGCTCTCGGTTCTGACTCGAGTCAAGCTCGACAGATCGAGCGGCCGCGCCAGGGGCAGTAAGGTGCTTTGCCCGGCAACAAGCACGCCCGGCAGGCCAATGAGGATCCGTCCTCAAGGCGCCACCCTGGGTTTACGTGCCGGCAAGCTTACCCGGTCGACGTAGGGTGAACATACAAAGGAAAATCGAACAGGAAAATAACATGCATAGTTTCAGGGGCACTGCAGAGTTATATTACACAAATTGCCACCGCGGTTCTAACTAAAGATAGCATTGTCTTGGTCATGAACCTGCAGCGGCGACGGAAAACGGGGTGCCTAGTCCCGACGATGGCCCTCCACCCTCTTGATTTTGTCGATGTGGCTGAGGATGGGTTGGATACGCTCGTTGAGCGCCGCAATGTCGGCGTCCTTCGGCAAGCTCTTCAGCACAACTCCGAAATCGAGGTCTAGGTGCCAGTGCGCGATCTTGGTGAGTACCCTGGTCATGATCCCCCGGCAGAGTATCCGGGATTCTCGCCAGGAAGCCGCCTGCTTGGAGTGAAGCCGCCTGTGGCGCCGACGACCTTCTCAAAGTATGAGGTCAGGTTGGCATTGGGGCTCAGGCTCGCTTCCGGGGCGTACCTCATCTCCGGCATCCCCATAGTGGCCAGCTAATAAGCGGCCGAGTTTGCGATGACGGCAAGGCGCTCAAGCCAACGTTTCTCGCCTGCCTCGTGGTCCTTGAGGTTGGCGGTCTCGTTCATCAGCAGCTGCCTCTCCGTCTCCAGCTCCTTGGTCAGGATCCCCTCCCGGGTTCTGGCCTCCGACAGCATCTCCTCGAGCTCTCCCAGCTTCAGCTTGAGATCGTTGATGGAGGTTTTGGCTTTAGAGAGTTCTCCAGCCTTGCTGGTGGCCTCGCCCTGCGCCTCCGTCAGAGCGTTGTTGAGCGTATCTTTCTCCTGGGCCACCTTCAGAGCTTGCTCCTCCAGTTCCTTCACCCTGTCGACGTGGGCCTGAGCCTGGGCGTTGAGTGCTTCTTGATGCCTCCGCTCCAGCTCTTGGGTCTGCTGCAGGACGAGCTTGCCCATCTCTTCGTACTTGCCACGGAGCGTGGCAGCAAGCCTCTCCTCGCGCACGACGAGGTCCTCTTCCTGGGTCTTCAATGCGGCCTCGTGCTGGATCCAAATGGCTTCGGCCTCGTCGGCCAACTTCTTCGCCATCTCCTGGGCCTTCTCGACGTTGGCCAGCTTCAGGGCGAGCTCCACCTCACGGTTGGTCAGCTCGCCCCGGGAGGCCTTCAGTTTGTCTTGGGCCTGGCGGAACCAGTCTTGCGCCTCAGCAACACGCTCTCCAAAGTCTTCCTCCGCCTTCTCCACCAACGCCGTCCTGGACTTGAGCTTGTCCAGACGGGCGCGGTGGAGCGCCTGAAGCTTCCGGAAGCTGGCGCCCATGTCCTGGAGCAACTGCTCCTCCTGGGAGCGGGCGCCACCACCGCCCGGCTCATTGACGACCTCGAGCCTGGCGACGGCAAGCACCTCCTCGTCGAACACCTCCCCCTCAAAAGGAGCCCTGGTGCTCGACGCGCCAAGGAGATGGACGAAGAGGTCGTCGCTGACCCTCAGGTACCTGCCGGAGCCGGAGGCAGCGGAGGAGGAGGGCAGATCGTCGAATGCCACCTCCTTGGCAGTGGCCTTGCTGGCTTCCCCAGCAGGCCCCTTGCCGGGCTCTTCGGCGGGCCCTTTCCGGGCTCCTCGGTAGCCCCCTTGCCGGGCTCTTCGGTGGGCCCCTTGGCGACATCCTCGTAGGCGCCCTGGCACTCTCCTCGGCAGCAATCCTCTCCCGCTCCGCCGTGGCATCCGCGGTGACGTCCCTGATGGTGGTGTCGACGTCCTCTGAGGAGGGTTCTGGACGCCAAGAAGGAGACAGGGTGGAGTCAAGATCAAAAGCCAGTAAGGAAAAGAGGAAAGAAAGAATGCGAGCAGAAGTGGAAAACGAGTGGCTTACCCGTGCCGGGCAGTGAGGCGGAAGTCCCTCCTCCACCAAAGTCTAGCGTCGAGGCGAAGCCACCGGTGTCCGTGTTCTCCCCCTCCTCCTCTATGTACATGGCCTCGGCGCTTGGTGCCCTTGCGGGGACGCCCCTCGGGGCGGTGTGGTCGACGGCGGCGGCACAATGGGAGAAGCCCCCTGTGGCTCCCCTTGGTGTTGCTACCCTCCTACATCGACGGCAGGGTCAGTACCAAAGCGTCGTACATTGCGCACATTGACAAGGGATGGGTGATGGACTTACGCTGGGGGCTGGGCTGGGGACTGCTGTCCGGACTGCTCAACACCACCAGTGGCATACTGGAGGAGCTTGCTGGGGGCTGGCCACTCGCTGAAATCTAGGCCCTCTTTATCCTCTGGGCGAGCGTCTCCACATCCCTGCAAGATGAAGACAAGTAAGCAATGCCGTCAGGGAAAGTTTGAGGAATGGGGGAAGGAGGCGGAAGCTTACTCTTCATTCTCTTCCTCCTCCTCTGTTGCTTTCCTTTTCCTCTCCGGGCTGAGAGGCCCGGGGTCTCTCTCCGGGCTGAGAGGCCCGAAGTCAAACGCAACCCTCACACCGATGTTTTCCGGCGAGGGGGGGGGGCCGATGGCGTCCGAGCACGCTTGGACGAAGAAGCAGCAGTTGTCTTCTTCTTCACTGCCGCCTTCACCAGCTTCCTCTCCGCCGCGGCCCTTGTGTGACGCACGGGTTCTTCTGGGGCTGGCGGAGGATGAGCGAACCTGCCGGGCCGGACCGGCTCGCCGGAGCCGGCCCGCAGTAGGACTCGCCCTCTCCCCATGGCTGAAGGGTCAATAGCCCTAGCCTCCCCCTCCGACGACTCATCGGCCGCGTCCTCAACCAGAGGGGCCTCAGTGCCGGCGCTGCTGGTCCTCCCAGCGGTTGCCTCCCAATAGGAAAACTCCTCCTCCTCCTCCTCCTCCTCCGCGGCCGTCGCGGCCCTATCCTCCACGCCACCGGCGCCGCCGGCTACCTCAACGAGCTTCGCCTCCATCACCCTGCCAGCGATGTAGTCCAACTCCGCCTGGGTGGTGTCCTGGACGAGCAGCCGCTCGGCGTCGGCATCAACGTACCCCTCATGCAGGGTATCAAAGAACTGCAGCACCTGGATGTCCTCCGGCTCGGCCCAGCTCGAGTCGGGGCCGTGCGCGTTGCAATCCGACATCATGGCGATGATATCGGTCACGCGCGAATTGTTACATAGCGGGACTACTCCTGCCGGCAACTTGAACAAGGGCCCCTTGAAGACCCTGCCGGCCTTCGCAGCAGCCCTCGCAGCCCTGCCGGTCTGCTCGACATCACCGTCATGACCCACATCGAGCTGGAACAGTCGCTGGCAGAGATGAGCATGCTGCATCACTGTGAAATTGTGGTGGAGGCCAGGGCGAAGCCGCATGATGTCGGCAGGGTTGGTGAAGAGCCAAGTCGGCCTCCCCTTGTTATGCAGTGGAGCAATCCGGCGGCGGACAAAGTCCACCCGATCATTTCTAGGGTGAGCCCGGATTCGGTGAGATGAAGAATCCTGGTGGTGGCGACAGTGAGCTTCTTGCCGTCAGCATCAACGTCACTCCAATCGCCTCCGCGGACCGGCGGCACCCGGCGCACCTCGCAGAACGCCGGCGGGTCCTTCTCTTCAATCCAACACCACCGGCTCCGCCACTCTTCGCACCTCTCCTTCATGCCACCCTCCGGGTACGCTCCTTTGGATCTTGGGATCCAGACGATGCAACCAGAGATGGCGCCCCCCGGTTGGATCCGAGGAAAGAAGTAGTGACGGAAAAGTGCTGTGTTGGGGTACACTCCGGCGAAGCCTTCACAAAGATGCGCGAAAAGAGCCATGCACGCCACAGCATTTGGAGTAAAATCCAAGAGGCGGAAGCCAAAGGTGTGCATGATATCGCAGAAGAAGTCGAAGAAGGGAGGGCAAAGCCCGCAGGAGAAATAGTCGACAAAGAAAGGGCACCGATTCGGGGCAGCCTCGGCGCAGTCGGCAGGGATGACGCGCGTGGCTGGATGCCCCGACTTTTCTCCCCCCGTCTGCACCCCCCACAGGGCTTGTAGGTGTCCTGGAGCTCGTACACGTCCACCGTCGGGGGGAATTAGGTGAGCTGCGTCCGCTGCACCACCAACGCACTCTCCGGCGGCTCCGCCGCTCCACCGTCCTTGGCCGCTCCCTTGCCCTTGGTGGATTTAGGTGCCATGGCGACGACGAACAATGGCGAAAGCTCAGGTAGGAAGAAAAGGGGGCGGCGGTTCTGAGATTGGAGGAAGGCGCAAGGGAGGGGTAAAGTGAGCAGCGCCCGCGGTTATTCCTTTTTACGGGGAAGGCGCGGGCCGCCTCCTTTCCCATTAACTGCGATACGACGCATGTGCGCGGACACCGTCCCACGCATGCCTCCCACGTCACGCGCACGCACGACCCCCACGTCGCGCATTCAACACGGGCCGTGGAGAAGCACAGCGGACGGGGCAGTTACCGCAGTAAAATCCGCCCTAACTACCCGCGCACCGTTTTGTGCCTGGCCCAACAACGTGTCGCGCTTATGTATGGCCCAGGCCCAGGGGCTCCTGTCGGTGTACAAAAGTAGGGTTCTCCTTTTGACCCCTTTACTTGTGCACGGGCAGTCAGAGCCCCCGCCATGACCATGCATAACAGGGTAGGAAAGGGAAGCCGGAGAGAAGCCGAAGGCACAAGACGAATAAAGCAACGATAAGGACCAAGGCCACAAGGATCGGATGGGCGAAGCAGGTTTCCCCGGCAAGGACCCTTGTCAAGTAGCCTCAGCCGCCCCGGCAAGACCCTTGTCGGGAAGCTTCGCCCATGCCAGCCGAAGCGAAGCCACCCTTGAGCCCACCAACGCTCGACAAACACATTGGAACAGGGCTCGGGAGGCACCTCTGTGGTGGCATGCAGAACTTTGTGAAGACAAAGAATAGTGAAGATCAAGTGAGGATAGGGAGGCAATCATCCTCACCGAAGAAACCCACAAGACCCCCGGCAAGATCCTTGTCGGGAACGCCTGCGCGCCACGGTAAGACCCTTGCCGGGCCACCCGGCAAGACCCTCGCCAAGCGCGCCAGCAGGGCAACTGCCAGGCCCGCACCAGCCAAGTCTCCGCCGCCGTTCGCATGCGGCTGCCGACCCAACCAGCTGGGTAGGCACCTGCATAGCAACATGCAACCCTTCGTTGAGGCTCCACCACCGCGCCACCTCAGTTGCCTGCCTGCCTACATGGCACCGCGTGCATCGCTGGCCAGGGCGCGTGTCAAAGCAAGGAGGAGCGGCGACGGACGGGACGGGCCTCGCTCCCACCCCCGATAAAGCGAAGGGACACCTAAGCCTCGCATTAAATGCGCTTTGTCATGTAACACCAGCGATAAGCTGACAACGCTGTAGCACTTTCCACCTCCTGTGTGCCACTGTGGCAGCCCCTTTCGCCTATAAAAGGAGGCCCATGGCACACTGGAGAGGGATTCGACTCTTTTGAACCCAGCAGCACCTAGAGCTAGTTCAAGAGCTCAAGAACACTAAATACAGCCACCAAAGCAGGATTGTAGGGTTTTACGCATCTTTGCGGCCCGAACCTGGGTAAATCCCCTGTGTTGTCTGCTAGTCCCGCTCTTCTCACGATCCCCGCGCCCCGCAACCGTAGAAGGGATTCCAGTTATCCCATAGGCGTCATTTCCCACCGCCCGTGCCAGCCTTTGTCAGGTCGGGCAGTTGCTGAGGCAGTGTGGGGAAGTGGAGACGCCCACGTCCAATGAACCGCCACGCGTCAACCGAGGCCGCCGGCTTTTGGGGCCCGCAGCGCTCCATACTTGACCTTTGGCTTCGCCTTGAAGCCAAGCCCGAGCGCTCCTTGGGCCCGGGGACTACTGTCGGCGTTCTGGGAACGGGGGTCCCCAGACTTGCCTGCCTGCGGCCCACGGCGTGGCTATGCTAGCGGGCCCGTACGACCCATCTTCATCAACAAGTAAATCAAGACCTTCGCGAGGGGCCAAGCCTTGCGAGGCGGACGACGCAAGACCTCCTCAGGAGTGGCCTCTCCAGGCTACCTCGCGTGGAGCGGAGATATCAAGGCGGGGCAAACCTCGCGAGGCTCCTGTGACGTGAGCCATGACGATCGACACCAGGCGGGCGCCAGGCAGGCGCCAGCGCGTGCATTGTCCTTGTTTCCTCTTTGGTGCTAAGGAAGCAAGTGCAGGCGAGGAGTACCGAGGCATCAGGCAAAGGTTGCCATATCAGTGCAACGAGACCAAGACTAGACGGACGGCAAGACGGAGGTCACCGTGGAGCCCAAGACAACGTCACCACCATAGCCTTTTGCAGGTGAAGACCGCTTTTGTCAGGATAGCTTGTACTAGCTGTCCCCTTTCAAATTCGCCCGCCGTTGTTGGCTCCCTTCCCGCTCAATATTTGGGGAGAGGACCAGGGCCTATATAAGTAGAGCTAGCCACCACAGTAGAAGGAGAGGTCGCTCTCTCACCGCACAAGTTCACCAAGCACAAGAACACCTCAAGCTCAGGAGCCTGTTCTTCCCCTTGTACTGCTCATCATCAGCCCAAGAGGCAATCCACCACCACACACTGGAGTAGGGTATTACACCACATCGGTGGCCCGAACCAGTGTAAATCTCGTGTCTTTCTGTGTTGCGAGTTCGTCGTGTTCATCCGTGAGATCTTAGCGAGCTAGGGCGTGGATCGGTAGGAGGGAAAGAACTTCGCGGCACCCCGAGTTCAACTCAAGGGTTTTGCTTAACCCGAGATCCGATAAAGGTTGGTTGTGTTTTCAGGAAAGAACACCGTAAGAAGCTGAAATTTATTGAATAATATGTTGACCAATGAAAATAATTGACACTTCCTGAACCAACTCCTAAGCCAACTCCAAGAAAAGGGTGTTCTATTTCTCAGTACTGAAGATATGCAAGAGGCAAACAAATCTATGAAAGAAAAAGGTATAAATGCTGAAGATGTTAAGAATTTACCTCCTGTTGAAGAAATACATGGTCTTAATCTACTGCCTGTTGAAGAAATACATGGTTTTAATCCATCACTTATTGAAGAAACACATGGTCTTGATAATCCAACATAGGTAGTAAAGGTAAATTCTCTCTATAGATTTGATGAAGGTGATATTCCTCGTTATAAGTCTGCTAGCCAATGCTTAGATGAGTTTGATAATTTTATTGTCAAACAAGAAAACTTCAATGCTTATGTTGGTAGACAATTGAAACACAATTTTGATATGCTTTAACACTTGAGTGATTATATGTCTAGAGTTAAAGGTGAACTTAAAATTATTAGTAAACATGCTTATATGGTTACCACTCAAGTAGAACAAGTACTTAAAGCTCAGAATGATTTGCTCAATGAATTGAATAGTAAGAATAATGACTTTTCTGTTAGAGTTGCAACTAGAACTGGTAAAATGACTTAGGAACCTTTGTATCCTGAAGGCCATCCTAAGAGAATTGAGCAAGATTCTCAGAGAAATAATATTGATGCACCTAGTCCTTCTAAGAGGAAGAAAAAGAAAAATGATAGGACTTTGCATGCTTCTAGTGAACCTGTTGTAGACACACCTGAGAATCCCAATGATATTTCTATTTCTGGAGCTGAAACACAATCTGGTAATGAACATGAACCTAGCGATAATGTTAATGATGATGTTCATGTGGATGCTCAACCTAGCAATGACAATGATGTAGAAGTTGAACCTGTTGTTGATCTTGATAACCCACAATCAAAGAATCAACGTTATGATAAGAGAGACTTTGTTGCTAGGAAGCACGGTAGGAAACGAGAGCCATGGGTTCAGAAACCCATGCCTTTTCCTCCCAAACCATCCAAGAAAAAGGATGGTGAGGATTTTGAGTGCTTTGCCGAAATGATTAGACCTATCTTTTTGCGTATGCGTTTAACTGATATGCTCAAAGTGGATCCTTATGCTAAGTATATGAAAGAAATTGTTACAAATAAAAGAAAGATACCGGAAGCTGAAATTTCGACCATGCTTGCTAATTATACTTTTAAGGGTGGAATACCAAAGAAGTTAGGAGATCCAGGGGTACCCACTATACCATGCTCCATTAAAAGAAATTATGTTAGAAGTGCTTTATGTGATCTTGGAGCCGGTGTTAGTGTTATGCCTCTCTCTTTATATCGTAGACTTGATTTGAATAAGTTGACACCTACTGAAATATCTTTACAAATGGCTGATAAATCAACTGCTATACCTGTCGGTATTTGTGAGGATGTGCCTGTTGTGGTTGCAAACGTTACTATTTCAATAGACTTTGTTATTCTTGATATTCCCGAGGATGATAGTATGTCTATTATTCTCGGAAGACCTTTTTTGAATACTGCAGGGGCTGTCATCGATTGCAACAAAGGCAATGTCACTTTTCATGTTAATGGTAATGAGCATACGGTACACTTTCCGAGGAAACAACCTCAAGTTCATAGTATCAACTCTATTGGAAATTTCCATCGATTGTTTTTGGAAGTTTTGAATTTCCTCTTCCTACTGTCAAGAAGAAATATGATATTCTTATTATTGGGGATGGGCATATCCCCGTTGAGGTAACATAGTTATTCGAAATTTCTCCGGTTCCATGTTATTCGGAATGAGTTTGTTAACAAGACTTGATCAACCTTGTTAGTGGATTCCTTTTGATGAGCATGAGATGGATGAAGTTAGGAAGCACACCCTTCTGTACCCTCCTTTTACTTTCTGTTATTTAGATTGAAATAAAGTAAAATTAGTATTTTCTATTAGTTTTCTGAATTATCCGTGCAATAAGAAAATACCACGCAAATAAAAGTTCTCCAAATGCCCCGAAATTGAAATATGATTTTTCTGGAATATTTGAGAATATCTAGCACTGAGAACACAGCAGGTGGAGCAAGCACATGGCCACGAGGGTCTAGGGCGCGCCCCCTGCCTCGTGGGCCCATGGTGGCTCCCCTCCACTTATCTCAGCATCCACACACTCCTTCTTCCTCCCAAAAAAATCACCAACCAGCTCAAGCACGAGTTCTAGCTCATTTTGCTGCGATTTTCGATCTCCTTGCTCAAAGCACCTCTCACAAAACTGCTTTGGGGGATTGTTCCTTGTTATGTGACTCCTCCAATGGTCCAATTAGTTTTTGTTCTAGTGCCTTATTCATTGCAAATTTTTGCTGCCTAGGTGACCATGTTCTTGAGCTTGAATGTCAAATTTATATGGTCCCAAGTAATTCTAAAGCATGATATAGTCTCTAGGCACTTGTAGGAGTAGTTGCTATGAATTTTGTTGAGTTTGGTTCACTTTTATTTGAAGTTACTAAAAATTTCAGAAATTTTTAGAAAATGATGAAGAGATTTTTGAGGGGCTCTTCGAGCCGAAGCTCGAAGGATAAGCAAAGTGAAGAAGAAGAGAGGCCCAAATATAATCTGCCTCGCACCACGGAGGTTCGGCCGTGTGAATGGCCTTGTGATGATTTCTTGAGAGCAGCCAGGATTTATGATGAGTTTTATGAGTTGGCTGAGAATGCAGGCCTCAACGACTTCCTCCGCGACCAACGCGAACAGTATCTCTTACTCACTAATATCTTTGTGCAAAATTTGCATTTCCATTCTAGGTGGTCACAACCTACGGTGGATTTTTATTTATATGATGAGTATAAGGAGATGACCCTTTGTGAATTTTGTGAGGTTTGCAAGTTGCCCTTTTCGGGAATCATAGAGGAACCACATCGTGACGATGTGGATGGGTTTATTGATACCATTGTTGTAGGGGAAACGAGGAAGGTTTCCGACGCACGAATTACTAGCATACACTTTCCTGTTCTACGTTACTTTGCTATATTTGCTAGTAGAGGCTTAATTGGTCGCGGAAACTGTGGAAACCTGAGTGCCCCTGATATTGTTATTTTGTGCCATGCCTTATTTCGTGATGACACATCTATGGGCGTTATTGTTGCAAAGCGGTTAAACCTTAACCGTACTAAGGGCCCCATCTTGGGAGGCATCTTCGCCTCGCGCCTCGCTGCATACTATAACATACCTATTAGGCATTATGAGAAAGAAGAAAAATTGTTGCCTCCTGTTTATCTAGATTATAAGAGAATGGTAGCACATGATTTTATTCTTAAGAATTGGGAAAAGGCGCTTAAGAATAAATTAATATTTGGTAAAAATCATCCTGAGACTATTACCTTGCCTGCTCCTTCCTTGTTTGATTTATCTGCAGGCAAGCACCTTGTTCTGTTGGAGGCCATTCACGCCTACCGGAACCCTACATCAGCTACAGAGACCGAGCCAGAACCACAATTTGATACCTCCACGACAGTCTGATTACCAGTGGGATCCGGAGGTGATTGCCAACCAGTGGTAATCCGAGGCTTCTTCACAGTACGACCCCAGCCATAACTTCGATATCCGCCAGCCAGCCAGGTAATAGACCAACTTAGGCCAAAAGCCTAAGCTTGGGGAGTACGATTTCTCACCGACATTATATTTATGTTCACACACTCATTGCTAGTTGTCGGTGCTCATACTTTTTCACTGTAATATCCATGCTAGTTTATTTTCTTTTTCTTGCTTTCTTCTTGTGTGTTTGAAAAACCTGAAAAAACCAAAAAAAATTAGTTGTACCTTTTAGCTAGTTTACTTTCTTGCTTGTAGTAGTACTAATTAAAAAGAAAACCCAAAAATATTTCCTGTTCTTCTTTTGCTTGTTGGGAGCTTTTCCGTGTACATAGTTTTATTTCTTTTCTTTTCTTTGGGGGTCGATAGGGGAAGACCATAATGAAATTGTTGAAGTGGCTCTTTTATGCATTATTGTTGATTTAACCAAGAGCCCATATTGCCTTGTCTTCTCCTGTTTATTGAATGCTCGCAGATTCCAGCATAGTCCAATGCACATGCACTATTATTATTATTCACATCGTTCGGTCGTGCAAGTGAAAGGCAATTATGACGATATATGATGGACTGATTGAGATGAGAGAAGCTGGTATGAAATCGACCTCTCTTGTTTTTGTAAATATGATTAGGTCATCGTTCCTCATTCAGCCTATTATGAATAAACATGTTTGGAATGACAATTAGAGATTATAGTTACTTATGCCATGCTTAATTAGCTAGGAGCTTATAATGGTTTACCTTGCATGCCAACATGATATTAAAATGGTTGTGATGTGGTATGATAGGGTGGTATCCTCCTTTGAATGATTTAAGTCACTTGACTTGGCACATGTTCACACATGTAGTTGAAACAAAATCAACATAGCCTTCACGATATTTATGTTCATGGTGGATTACATCCTACTCATGCTTGCACTCAATGTTTATTAATTTTAATGCATGTTCATGACTGTTGTCGCTCCATAGTTGGTCGCTTCCCAGTCTTTTGCTAGCCTTCACTTGTACTAAGCGGGAATACTACTTGTGCATCCAATCCCTTAAACCCCAAAGTTATTCCATATGAGTCCACCATACCTTCCTATATGCGGTATCTACCTGCCGTTCCAAGTAAATTTGTATGTGCCAAACTCTAAACCTTCAAATGAAATTCTGTTTTGCATGCTCGAATAGCTCATGTATCAACTAGGGCTGTCTCAGATCTTCCATGTTAGGCGGTTATTCTCAAGAGGAGTGCACCGCCCCTAACTCACGAGAAAATGCTGGTCACCGGATGCCCAAATTCCATGCTTTATGCAAATCAAATCAAAATAATTGCAAACAAAACTCCCCCGGGACTGTTGTTAGTTGGAGGCACTTGTTGTTTTAAGCAAGCCATGGATTGATGCTTGTTGGTGGAGGGGGGTATAAACTTTACCGTTCTGTTTGGGAACCGCCTATAATGTTTGTAGCATGGAAGATATCGACATCTCTTGGTTGTTATGTTGACAATGAAAGTATGCCACTCAAAATATTATTTATCTCTATTTCAAAATCGAGCTCAGGCACCTCTAAAAATCCCTGCTTCCCTCTGCGAAGGGCCTATCTATTTACTTTTATGTTGAGTCATCACCCTCTTATTGAAAAGCACCAGCTGGAGAGCACCGTTGTCATTTGCATTCATTACTATTAATTTATATTGGGTATGACCATGACTGGATCACTTTTATCATGAATTACAATGTTTAGTCAGTCCTTGATCTTTAAAGGTGCTCTGCATTTATGTTTTGCGGTCTCAGAAAGGGCTAGCGAGATACCATCTTGTTATATCATATTATAATTGTTCTGAGAAAGTGTTGTCATCCGAGATTTCTTATTATTGCCTGCTAGTTGATTATGCCATTGATATGAGTAAACTTGAGACCTAAGTGTTATTGTGAATATGGTTAGTTCATAATCTTTGCTGAAAACTTGAATGTTGGCTTTACATATTTACAACAACAAGAGCAAACAGAGTTTGTAAAAGTTTTTCTTTATCACTTTCAGTTTATCAACTGAATTTCTTGAGGACAAGCAAAGGTTTAAGCTTGGGGGAGTTGATACGTCTCCGTCGTATCTACTTTTCCAAACACTTTTGCCCTTGTTTTGGACTCTAACTTGCATGATTTGAATGGAACTAACCCGGAATGACGCTGTTTTCAGCAGAATTGCCATGGTGTTATCTTTGTGCAGAAACAAAAGTTCTCGGAATGACCTGAAACTTCACGGAGATTATTTTTGGAAATAATATAAAATATTAGAAAAAGAATCAAGTCCATGGGGCCCACACCCTTTCCACGAGGGTGGGAAGCGCGCCTGCCCCTCCCCCCCCCCCAAGGGCGCACCCCCTGCCTCGTGGGCCCCCTGGTGCTCCACCGACGTCAACTCCAACTCCATATATTCGTGTTCGGGGAGAAAAAAATCAGAGAGAAAGATTCATTGCGTTTTACGATACGGAGCCGCCGCCAAGCCCTAAACTCTCTCAGGAGTGCTGATCTGGAGTCTGTTCGGAGCTCCGGAGAGGGGAATCCATCGCCATCATCATCATCAACCATCCTCCATCACCAATTTCATGATGATCACCGCCGTGCGTGAGTAATTACATCATAGGCTTGCTGGACGGTGATAGGTTGCATGAGATTTATCATGTAATCGAGTTAGTTTTGTTAGATTTGATCCCTAGTATCCACTATGTTCTGAGATTGATGTTGCTATGACTTTGCTATGCTTAATTCTTGTCACTAGGGCCCAAGTGCCATGATTTCTGATCTAAACCTATTATGTTTTCATGAATATAGGTGAGTTCTTGATCCTATCTTGCAAGTCTATAGTCACCTACTATGTGTTATGATCCGGCAATCCCGAAGTGACAATAATCGGGACCACTCCCTGTGATGACCGTAGTTTGAGGAGTTCATGTATTCACTATGTGTTAATGCTTTGGTCCGGTACTCTATTAAAAGTGTTGGCGTTCTGGGAATGGGGGTCTGCGGCCTGCGGCGTGGCTCAAATGGGGGTCCAGTGCAGCCCAGCTTCATCAGCTCAAGCTCAAGACCCTCGCGAGGGGCCAAGTCTCCCAGGGTGGACAACAGGAAGCTTCCTCAGGAGCAGCCTCATCAGGAAGGCTCGCGAGGAGGCGAAGAGATCAAGGCAAGAGCACCTCGCAAGGAGCCCGTGACGCAAGCCATGACGATCGAGACCAGGTGGGCGCCAGGCGGGCGCCGGCCTGCGCAGTGTCCTTGTTTCCCCTTTGGTGCAAAGGGGGCAAGCACAGGCCAAGGCATCAGGCAAAGGTTACCGTTTTGGTGCAACAAGACCAAGACCAGCAGAACGGCAGGATGGAGGTCATTGTGGAGCCCAGGACGGCGTCATCGTCAGATCCTTTGGCAGCCGAAGACCAACTTTAGTCAGGATAAGCGTACTAGATGTTCCCCTTCAAAATGGCCAATTGTTGGCGCCCTTCCCGCTCATTATTTGGGAAGAGGCCCAGGGCCTCCCTCTATAAATAGGACTAGCCACCACAGTAGAAGGGAGAGGATCCAGATCACGCATAGACGAGAGAGAGGCGACTGGACTCACCCAAGCAGTACATCGCACCAGCTCAAGAGCAGCCCTCGCGAGGTTGTTCTCCCATGTACTATTCATCATCAGCCCCTGAGGCAATCCACCACACCACACACTGGACTAGGGTATTACACCACAATGGTGGCCTAAACCAGTATAAATCTTGTGTCCCTTGTGTGTTCTTATTTCTAGCCTAGATCCTTTGCGAGACTTCGAGACGTGAGCTGGTAGGGGAAAGATCTTCGTGCGCACCCCAGAGTTCGAACCTCAAGGGTCTGCCAGGTAGGGTTGCGCCGGAATCCTTCTTCCGCCGCCTCGCCGTTCTAATGTCAAGCGACCCGACAGCCAACGCCGACCGCTGGGCGGCGTGGTTCGCCACGCTGCATCACGCCGCCCAGGCGACTCAACCTTGCGCCAGTAGCTCGAAGCCGCAGGCGCTGCGGGCGCGGGCGACGCGTTAAACGCCGCCGCCTCACACCGTAGCAGGTGCGGTCAGCAGCAAGATCCTCAACCAACGCCGTGGCCACGGCGCCGCACACCCGACGGGAGCAGGCAAACTCTAGGGCCGCGCTCACGGTGGCCCGTGAGCTGCTACGATGCCGGCTGCTGGAGGGCGGCTGTGAGGTGTTGTTGGAGCGAGTGGCCGAGCTCCTGGACACCGCCTCCTTTCTGCGTCCAGCTGCCACCCCAGATCCAGAGCGGGTCGTATGGCGTCCCCATACGCGCCTTTGCAGCTCCAAGCGGGCTCCAGGGCCTACTCAACGCCAACCTGGCCGGCAGTACCAGGAGACAAGTCGCGCCGACCCCATCTCCAGCCAGCGGAGGAATGCACGCCGCGACCTTCGGCCTCGGCGGACCACCACGCCACCACCTCAAGACAACGCCCAGCCGGATCATGTGGCATGTGGGGCACTACGGCGAGACCAAGGGGCGGTGGCCCTGCTTATGTGCCCCACATGGTGGATCGAGAGTGCGACCGAAGAAGAACATGGATCGCCTCGGCCAGGCAGGGGCGAGGAGACACCAGAAGCTGAGCTCTTTCAGAACCCCAAGAGGGCCGACGACCACGCCGGTGGCAGCAACTATCTCGTACCACTAATTCCTCAGGAGCAAGCTTATGCTAACCATGGGTCGTAGGAGGTATAGGTCGCCGCAGCGGATGGCTGCCCCAATGCTGCAGCCTCTTACCCCTCGGGAGGAGGGCACCGGGGGCTGCAGGAGAGGGGCCGAGATCCGAGTTCGTCCTTGCGGCGCACGGCGCAAGGCGTTCTCAGGAGGTAGGCCCTCTGCCAGGGAGCTGCCTCAGGGCCTGCCCCCGGCAGAGGACCCGTGGTCACGGGGAACTGGCTGGCGACCGCTTACCCCATTGGCGCTGCCCTGGTCTCCGCCGCCAATGGCGGTAGAGTGTGGCGCAAGGGGGCCTCGTCTGGCGATATGAAGCAAGGCCGTACTGTGAAGAAGGCCAAGTGCCTGTGAAGCTCGCCGCCCGTGACACTCTCACGTAATAATGAGTGGGGCTGTACACGCCTGAGTCTCCGGAGAGCCGCCTCGGCCTCGGGGCTCCCCGCCCATGCCTAGTGGCAGCACTTAGCTCCGCGCTGGTGAGAAGACGTCGAAGACTAGACTAGGTGCCGTACGCGGCTTTTTGCTTTTTTCCTTTTCCTCTGTTGACGAGTTTCTTCGATTGAATTTAAGTTGGATTTAAGCTTGAGACTTGCATGTGTTTGGGGAAGGGGTGTTTAGTCTCATTCGAGTAATCTCTCGTGTTCTGGTTTCGGCTTTGCATCCAAAGTTAGAGTCAGCTGCCTCCCCTCGCGAGCCCCTCACGAGCCGGGCCGGGCCAAGCACGTCTACAATCTGGACCGCTGTCGCCGCACCCTCTCCGGAGGTTCTCGTTGCAGGATCAATGGGGTCACCCAGAAGACACACGAGGCAATCGCGTTCCCCCACAGCCCCGCTCGACTCGCCGGGTCAAACGTAAACAAGTCAGCTGACCCATCACCGGGCCAGTAGCTAAGCTCACACGCAGCGTTAAGCTTACCAGGGTACTGATCGCAAACCTTTACATAAGGGGCTTACCCTCCCAAAATGCTCTTACAATCTTCAGGGCCAAGCCCGAACCTTCTTCATGCGGGGTAAACAGCGGTGACATACAATCAGTCGGACATATCACTCGCCGCGTCTTCTGGGGCGTCTCCGGAGGCGTTGCTGGCGTCACTGACATCATCGCCACCGCCAACACCTCCACCAGTGCCAGGATCGTCCACAACGCCGCCTTCATCGGCGGCCATGATCACGCTGTCATCATCAGATGCGAAGGGTCTGACGAGGGCGTCCACGTTGTCCTCCACCCATTGCGCCAGATTGCCCCGGATGGCTATAGGCACAGGTGCGATGGCGGAGTCAAAATCGAAGTGGGGGTCCCTGTCCTGTAGATAACTGAAGACACGGGAGAAGGCACGCCCGAGCAGGGCTCGGCTCCTCTCCTCGACAAGCCAACGAGACCCCTCAGAGCGGTTCTCGAGGAGCGTCACCAAGTCAGTGAAATATTGGAGGTTGCCGGCATAGTTGGTCTCATGCGGCTCCTCGGCGGCAGCCTCGCAAATGTTTCCCAGGGCCGTGTTAGCCCGTTCACTGAGCGTTCGGAGCATGGGGCGTGCTCGTGCTCAAGAATCCGCCGCTAATCGATCTCGTCCTCGTTCCGCCGTAAATGGCCTCGGCACCATCAACCCTCTGTTGGAGAAGAAGCAGCTCGGCACGGGAATAGGACAGCTCCGCCTGCGCTGCACCGAGGGCGGCTGCGGGGGAGTCTGCACCCCACGTCACTTCAGCCAGTTTGGCCCCGAGGGCCGCGGTCCTACCCTCAGCTTCGGCCCTGATCAACTCCAACCTCACTTCAGATTACGCCAAGATCCGAAGCGAAGCCCGCCACGCGGGCGGTCGACCTCTTCTTGACTCGGGCTTCACGGTGATGTCATCCTCCGGCTGAGCCACCAGCGCCCCTCGCTCCAACCGCCAAGGTCAAGGTTGCGCCGGCGGCCTCCAGCCTTCAGGCTCCTCAAGGCTTCGAGCTCCGCCGGTCGACGGAAGCCCCCTTCAGCGACACAAGGGCCGCCTGGCGCAGTTCCACTTGCTGCTCCAGAGAGTTGCTCCAGGCTTGGAGCTCCCACGCGTGCTCCTCCGCATCCTTGCGCAGTCGGTCTGCTTCCCGGGCCTCCTTGTCGGCTTGGGAGCAGGCCTCTCGCGAGGCTGTCAGTGACGCTTCAGCCTTCGCGTTGCCAAGGTCATGCTGGTGACGTGCAAGGGCGACGGCTACCTTCAGCTTGCGCCTCTCCTCGGCGAGGCACAAGCCCTCGGCCTCAAGGAGCGCATCCTCGCCAGCAAGCTCCGCCCTGATCCGGCTCACCGCGTCCGCCGCCCCCTGGAGGAACTCCTGACGAAGGGCGCGACGTTCGCGAGCACGCCTGAGCACGTCTTCCGCGTCGCCCTCTGCCCCTGGTGTATGCGGAGGGCCCAGAGGCGGCATGCCCCCTCCCGGCGCAGGGCTGGGGGCTGGCGCCCCATCAATCAATGGACGGACCTCGCCAGGAGCCCGGCCTGGCGCCGGTCCGTCCCCAGAAGGGGAGCTCAAGACTGACTTCAGCCAATCACCGTCCACGATCAATGAAGGAGCACGGGGCAAGCCGGCTGTGCCCCAGGAGAACTCGTGAAGGAGGATGAGGCGACGGCTCGAGGTACCCGTGGACGGGCCACGCCTCCGACCGGCCGAGTGGCAAGGGCGCTGCCCGAGCTCGGCGCGCCAAGGGTCAGCAGCGAGGACAAAGCTTGGGGGTGTCTCCTTGGCCATATCCGTGAATTCGGCAGGAAGGGCCCCGAAGGCCGCGTCACCGCCGTAATGCAGAAGTAAAGGAGCAAAGATGGAAGAGGACCTACTCGTCCATGGTGAAATACTTCCTGCGCTTCAACAGGCGGCAAGGGCGATCATCACCACCCAAGGCCTCCTTCCTCTTGCGGAGGGCCTCGAAGTCTACGCAGAACCGGCCTAAGCGCTCGGCGTAGGGGTCGGTCCGCGGCATGGAAGAGGCGTGAAGGTGATCAGCGCCAAGGGGACCGGCCTGGGGGACACCACCACGCACCGCCTCGTGAGGAGCGGCCGGGACCATGGGAGCCGTAGGCCGCAACTCCTCGCCTGCCGCTGCTCCAGGATGGGCTTTGGGAGATGCCACCTTTGGGGCTCCGCGCGGCGTCAACATCTCAACATCATCCCCTTCAGCTCCCGCGCGTTCTCGCCTCCCGCCCCACCGCTCGAGACAGAGCCTTGGGCACTGTAAGAGCAATCACAATGACCGGATTCTCGTGGGGCCCCATGAGGCCAGCTGGGCGCAGCCCCCACTCGTCAAAGCTGGGCATCTGCCTCACTAAATCGGCCCTGCCCGAGCAAATATACAAGAGGGCGCCATCGTGTCGAAGGCTGCCTGGGGAAGGGTCACCAGTCAGGACCCTGAGCACCGTCCGCAGCGCTTCAGGCGCCAGGTCCTCCGCCTGAAGCCGCATGTGATCTTTGTGCCCGCAAAGTCCCACATCCGCAAGAGGGCGCCGAGAGGAGCAATGCGACGTTGAGGAACCTTCACCACCTTGGCGCCACACGCCGAGCGCCTCAAACTCGAAGCGGCGCTAATGGCGAGCCTGGGCTCATGAAGGCCTCGATAATCCCAGCCTGTGTTGGGAATAGCAGGCAAGGTTGGGTGCGAGAGCAGGGGGCCGGGCACCCCAACATCCACATACATCCACCGCTCTCTGAACCTGGCCTTAGGGGGAGGAAGGCCGAAATCAATCCCCGAAGCAGCCGTCTCTGGCACGGCAAGGAAGCTCACACACCACGAGCATCGAGTGGGGTCGCTCAGGCGCAAAGAGAAGAAGTGGCGCAGTAGGGCAACGGAAGGAGGAATGCCCACCATTGCCTCACAAACAAAAGCGAAGATAGCCAGGAGGGTAATGGACTCAGGCCCGAGGTGCATCATGTGGATCTGATAATGGGAGAGCACCGCATTGAAGAAAGCGGAAAAGGGGAACTGCACCCGCCTATTGTGGCATCGGGCGAAGAACCGGACCTCCGTGAAGACCCTATCAAAGGAGGCATGGGACGCAGGCCAGACCGTGGTCCTGCCGCACTCATTGAAGATGGTGGCAAGAGCAGAGCGGACCTTGTTGAAGGCTTCGGGGTTGAGTATTATTGACCGAACGATGGCGGGGGCCGCCACCGGAGGCGAACAGGACGAAGGCGCGGGCTTCTTCCCCTTTTCCTTCTTCGTTGGCGCCATGGCAATGGGAAAGGGGGAGAGTTCGAATTGGATTAAAGGCGGAGGTTGGAGCCTGAGGAAGAAGGAAGGGCAGGAAGCACGCGGGCGGCGAAAGGGGAATGGTTGTGTGCAACCACGGGTCCGCCTAGCCGGGCGTGTAATGAGGCATCCTGGGGAAGTGGAGACTCCAACATCCAATCAACCGCCACGCGGCGCCCAAGGCCGCAGGCTATTGGGGCCCGCGGCGCTTCACACTTGCCCCTTCGCTTCTCTGCTAAGCCAAATCCGGGCGCGCCTTGGGCCCGGGCTACTGTCGGCTCTCGGGAACGGGGTCCCTGAGACTTGCTCGCTCGCGCCCGCGGCGTGGCTCAAGTGGGGCCCAGTAGCCCAGCTTCATCACTCAAGCTCAAGACCTCGCGAGGGGCCAGATTGCTGGGCGGACGACATGAAGCTTCCTCAGGAGCAACCTCATCAAGCAGGCTCGCGAGGAGGCGGAGAGATCAAGGCAAGGGTACCTCGCGAGAGCCCGTGGACGCAAGCCATGACGACGAGACTAGGGGCACCGCCTGCAAGAAGAATCCTTGTTTCCCCTTTGGTGCAAAGGGGCAAGCACAGCCAAGGCATCAGGCAAAGGTTACCGTTTTGGTGTAACAAGACCAAGACCAGCAGAACGGCAGGATGGAGGTCATCGTGGAGCCTAGGACGGCGTCATCGCTGAGCCTTTGGCAGTCAAGACCAACTTTAGTCAGATAAGTGTACTAGATGTTCCCTTCAAATGGCCAATTGTTGGCGCCTTCCCGCCATTATTTGGGAAGAGGCCCAGGGCCTCCTCTATAAATAGGACTAGCCACCACAAGAGAAGGGAGAGGATCCAGATCACGATAGATTTAGAGAGAGGCGATCAACTCACCCAAGCAGCTCATCGCACTCACCAAGAACAGCCTCGTGAGGCTGTTCTCCCTTGTACTATTCATCATCAGCCCCTGAGGCAATCCACCACACCACACACTGGAATAGGGTATTACACCACAATGGTGGCCTGAACCAGTATAAATCTCGTGTCCCTTGTGTATTCTTCTTTCTAGCCTAGATCCTTTGCGAAACTTTGAGACGTGAGCTGGTAGGCGAAAGATCTCCGTGCGCACCCCAGAGTTCGAACAGAGCAGCGAACATAGTACGGAGCCGCCATCCGATCACGGCGACACCGAGGGTAAAGCTAATCAACTTGTCTCCTGAGAAGAGAACAGTCCGGACGAGGATGCACACATCATCCCGGAAAGGCACTTGGAGCAAGAGAACCTCCAAAGAAGGCTTGTTGCCACCGCGAGGAGTCTAAAGAAGCAGAAGCAAAGGCTCAAGGCTGCGCAAAATACACTCAACAGTAGATGGAACAAAGTGCTCAACACTGAAGAAAAGTACGGCGGCAGTCACCGCACAAAAAGCTATCCAAAGCGCAAACTGCTGCCTGAATTCGATGACGAGGCTTTAGATCCTATACAGTCAAAAAATAAAACGGCCGATCAGCCGGATCGACCACCCCGCGGCCGTGATAGGGCGGCTAATGATGCCGCGCACAAAAAATCTGGTATGACCAGGTCCATCTACGGATCTAGGAAGTAGGCTCCGGCACAGAAGCAAAACCGAACACTACAACCGTCAGAATGCCATGACACATCCAAATACAGGGGTGCCGCACACCCCATATGCTTCATCGATGAGGTGTTGGATCACGAATCTCTAGAGGGATTCAAACCCGTGAACATAGAGGCATACGATGGAACGACAGACCCTGGGGTCTGGATTGAGGACTTTATCCTTCATATCCACACGGCTCGCGGAGATGATCTCGACGCCATCAAATACTTGTCCCTCAAGTTGAAGGGACCAGCTCGGCACTGGCTAAAGAGCCTCCCCGAAAACTCAATTGGAAGTTGGGAGGAGCTTGAGGATGCTTTCAGGGCTAATTTTCAAGGAACATATGTCCGACCTCCGGATGCAAGCGATTTAAGTCATATAATTCAACAGCCCGGAGAGTCAACCCGAAAGCTTTGGAACAGATTCCTCACTAAGAAGAATCAAATTGTTGACTGCCCGAACGCCGAAGCTTTAGCGGGTTCAAACACAGTGTCCGGGACGAATGGCTCACCGGACACCTCGGCTAGGAAAAGCCTTAGGACAATGGCAGCCCTAACAAGCCTTATGACCCGCTTTTGCGCGGGCGAAGATAGTTGGCTGGCCCAGAAGCGGCACCAATGACCAGCACATCCGGGTTAGGGATGGAAATGGAAAACCATGACACAATAAAAGTAAGCGTCGAAACAATGAAGACAGCCCAGACAACACGGCGGTAAACGCCAGATTGAAGCGCTCTCGACCTGGTTAACGGAAAAAGCCATTTAAAGGCAGCAGAGATGGACCGTCCAGCCTAAACAAGATTCTAGACAGATTATGTCAAATTCATGGCACCTCCGACAGACCTGCAAATCACACCAACAAAGAATGTTGGGTATTCAAGCAGGCAGGCAAGCTAAACGCCGAACACACGGGGAGGGAGACACCAAGTGAAGACGAGGATGAGCTTCGCCAGCAAAACACTGGGGGACAGAAAAAATTCCCACCATAGGTCAAAACAGTGAACATGATTCAAGTAACAAAAAGGAGGAGCAAATGCGCACTCCGAGACATATGCGCCGTAGAGCCCGTCACCCCCAAGTTCAACCCTTGGTTGGCCTGGCCGATCACTTTTGATCGCAAAGATCACCCGACCAGTATCCGGCACGGAGGATCGGCTGCCTTGGTACTAGACCCAATAATTGACGGATACCATCTCACCCGAGTCCCTATGGACGACGGCAGTAGTCTTAATCTGATATATCAGGACACAGTTGGCAAAATGGGGATAGACCCGATAAGAATCAGCCAATGCAAAACTACCATTAAAGGAGTAATACCAGGCTTAGAGGCCCGCTGCACGGGCTCTCTAGTACTAGAGGTTGTATTCTGTTCTCCCAACAACTTCCGAAGCGAAAAGTTAACCTTCGACATCGCTCCATTCCTAAGAGGCTATCAAACACTACTCCGAAGAACGGCCTTCGCTCGTTTTAATGCAGTACCGCATTACGCTTATCTTAAGCTTAAGATGCCCGGTCCACGTGGCACCATCATAGTTAGCGGAAGCACAGAGCGTTCCTTAAGTATGGAAGAATGTGTGGCGGCTTTAGCAGCCGAACACTGAACGGCCTCTCCAACCAGAATAAATGATCGGTCGTCAAGACTGGGGACACAACTAGACGAGTCCGGTGCACCACTGGCTGTAATAGCTCAGATAAACCTGAGTTTGGGTCGATGGATATACCCCCATAGGTGGTGTTAGGGGCTTCCCGCATGTAAAAAGAGCTACAGTTCGGCTTGACCTTATTTAGGTTGAATTTTAATGGTTCATTAAGAATAACCAATTTTTTCGCATGAAGACTTTCACCTAGGTTTTTGTCTTTTGCAGATGATCATCGTGCTACACCCTTCTAGGATACGGCACAACGGAGACACAAGTGCAGACGTGCAGAAGGGCCCCATTCAAAGGTTTATTTTTAGATTAAGACCCTGCGTAAACCTTTTTTACTGTCTCTTGTTGCTTCACACCCTCCGGATACTCAACACAACCGGGAGGGATGATGGCGTTATTGACATTTCTTCACGTCAGACTAATGCACGTACCTCGAAATTCAGGGTTTATTATCGAGGGCGTTACTTAGCCCAACATATGTTGTAAAGTCCGAATACCTTAGGGAGTGTTCGACGTCGCGAGTTTGGCCTTATATGCATCAGCTCCGAATCATGTCTTTGGTCAATAGTTGGGTTTGCCCGACTCCCGTGTTTTGCTACCTTACGCTCCGCTCTATCGCTAAGGTGGCACCGGGAGAACTACTGCGATTGTGCCCTAGTTCATCTGGATGAGCACCTCAGTAGAGAAAGCCGAAAACTGACTATCATGATAAAGCGCGAGACTGGTCAACCACTCGATAACCCAGCGGAATCTTCGCGATTCCTCCGCATTAACGAAGGGTCATTTCCCGGTCATGTATGTACGCGCCCCATATTCGGATGAGCGCGGAAGTACCAGGGGCTATATAGTAGCCCCACCGTCAAACTCCTATGGCTAAGTGAAAGTGTTAAAGCTATATAGTCCAATTGCCTTGTTCGCCGCGCTATCACCTCCTTAATGGACCAATACGTTGGGTCTAGTGTGAACACACGCTTTTTTTGAACACCCCCGCATTATATGCGTGGGGGCTGAAGACGACGACTGCAGACTTTTAGGTTATATACATACATAAACGGCCACACATGAGGCATCATAATACTTTCAGGCAAAAGTATAAACACAGTCTTTATAACCAAAATAGCATTGTTCTTACAATTGGGATACATGTCAATCAAACATGATACTCTTCGAGCACTGAGCCTCATTAAACGAGCACCTTCTAGGGTTTCCTCAAAATAGTTCACGGCCGAGACCTGGCCTACGGCCGGACCCTGTGTTGCAATAGCGGTGGCCTCCATCTCTGCCCAGTATGTCTTAACACGGGCAAAAGTCATTCCGCGCACCCTCTATGCACGCCGACCTCTTTACAGCGTCGATATGCGGCACAACACCAAGGAATCGCTGCACCAAACAAAAATAACTATTCGCCTTGGTCCTTCCGCCAAAGATGATCCACGATGCACCTCATGGCAAGTCCGACAATCTATGTAGTTCAGCCCACTCGCCATTTGTTCATTTAACAGCAGCGGGCGCGTTGGAGCAATCGAATCGCGACTGTAACAACTTTTCCACTTCGTGATCTTTTGATCCTTGAAAACTCAACACATCAGCAGACTCATTGCCAAGTCCGAATACGCCGTCCGCAAAGACTCCATAATTGATCCAGAGGGGCATACTTCGGATCTCCAAACTTCGTCCGCAACAAAAAAGGCTTCCCAGCCATGATATCTCCGGCTTGACGTAGCTCCTCCTTCGCCACTCTGATTTTAGAGTGGGCTTCCTTGGCTGCTACCATGGCTTTCAGTACGCCGCTTACCGGCTTTCCTTTTCAAGAAGCTCATACCGGTCGGCGGCATCCTTCAGCTCAACAGCCATCTTGGCTAGTTCGCTCTGGCGATGAGCAGCATGTTCGGCTTTTAACTCTTCGGCCGCCTTTAGGGCGGCCGCATCGCTTCTCCTGGCTTGTTCCTTGGCTCGGGCAAGCTCCTCCAAGGGTCTCCACGGCGGCACCTCCATCTACAAATACAAGATATTATAGATACTAGCATCATGCTCCTCTTAATATCCGCTGACCACCAAATACATACCATGTGCTCGCTGCCGCTTGTTCACAAGCGTGATGTCGGCATGTGCCGCGTCAAGCTGCCTCCTCGCTCAAAGAACTCAAGAGTCCGCCAGCCACCGGACCTCAAATTACCGCACACGTAAGTAGCATGATCATTACCTGGGACTATGATCCTCTGTTTGCCGCCTTTGGACAGGAACCAGAGTCTCAGGGGCTACTATTTGCACAGGGTACACCTAGCGTGTGCGGTACCGTCAAAAAAATAATATACATATTACTTTGCGTACCTCAAAGCCTTTTAGCAGGCTCATAAAAGCTTCATGCAATCCACTTTTGGCGGATGAAATCCTCTCAACCACCGCATCTATTAAAGCACGATGCGCCTCGTAGATAGCCGCTTGCTCCGTAAGACCCTTCATTGCAGTATCTGTCGTCGCACCGGACAGTCCTGCATTCTTTCTGTCACTTTCCTTAGGAGCCGAATACTCAGATTTTGGGTGGTCAAGGGTTACCTTCTCGCCTTGGTGGATCAGAGACACTACAAAAAATACACTTCCGTGATGATACGTGTTTGTCACAAGAGGTCGCGTTTTTGTCATGCATGTACATCCATGACAAATTTATGACAGTAATCAAGATAGTCATACCGTGTCAGTCGAGAATGTTCCATGACATTACCAAAATTATCATCACGGAAGTGTCCACTTCCATGATGATAAATCGCGCGTCACGTAATTGCTTTCGCCAAGGGTGACCGACACGCGGCATCCACCGTAACGGAACGCCGTTAAGCTATCGGGTCGGGTTTTGGATCCGATAACTCGTTAACAACCCCGACCAATGAGGATTTTCCACGTGTAAAATCATCATTGGCTGGAGGAAACACGTGTCGCCTCATTCTTGGGACAGATGTCATCCACTCATTGGATGTATACGCCTATGATACGTCGACACATGGCACGCCCAACAGAGGCCCATTCTCGTGAAAAGGCCGCCCATTTGACTTGGTCAAAAGGTGACGGGCCGCCCATGGAAAGCCCGTTAACGGCATGTTCGCATATAGCCCATTTACAGCCCGCTAACCCAAGGCCCGTTCGCCTTATCCGAATTAGGCCCAGAGCGCTATCCGGGCCATCCAATATGATTCCAACCTGCCACTTCGCCCATGTATGGCCCATGACGCCTTTTCGCCCATATGAGGCCCTATGTAACTCTTGGCCTATTTAACGCCCGTGGTGAAACTGGCCCGCAATAAACAAAGGTATCACTTTAGACCCATTAACGACCATAGAAACCGCCCGTAATGAACAAAGGTATCACTTTATACCCATTAAGGGCCCGTTATTCAGTTGGGCGCTTTCAGCCCATGTTATCTTTTCGCCTTCTCGTGAGCCCATATATTCTTGGGCTCATTTCGAGCATTCATTTACTTACAGCCTGTTACTATCATTTTCTGCTTGTGGGCCAAATTCAGCCCATGGTTACAGTCGGCCCGTTTGTGGTCCGTTAATACATTGGGCCGTTTTAATAGCGTCATCAAATACAGCCTATTAACTATGGCCTGTTATGGTCGGCCCATGAATGGACGATTCCAACTTAGCTCGTTTACGGCCATAATGCGGCCTGTTATTGGCCCATGTTTGGCCAATCGATCATACGACCCGTATAAGGCACATTGATGATACGGCCCGTAGAAGGCCCATTGTTTCTACGGCCCGTAGAAGGCCCAATGTTTCTACGGCCCGTAGAAGGCCTACTGTTTCTACGGCCCGTAGAAGGCTCACTGTTTCTACGGCCCATACAAGGCCCACTGTGTCTACGGCCCGTAGGAGGCCCACTGTCACTACAGTAAATATTAGCCCATGGTTATTGTGGCCTAGTTTTAAAAAATAGGTTATTCCAGCCACTAGCAAACCGCGGAAAAAGAACTGCACTGACTAGAAGCAAACAAATAAACAAGACAACAAGGAAATAAATAAGCAAGCAACTTATGCTAGGCTATCACGGCTATTACACATATTACATCCACTGGGCATCAAAGTTCACCACCAAAGGTAAATATAGGGAACACAAAGAAGATATAAACGCCAAGAAGAAAAACAAGTCCAAATCTGAAACCACTTCGTAAGAGTTCAAGAAACAATATCATGGGTAGCCATAATGCTGGCAAGATGCTTAGTAAGCTTATTAACTTTCTCTTTTTTGGCGCTTAAATCCTCCAAATACGTTGTTGCACTAAAGTGGTGGTCTTCGTGCTTTGGGCACTGCAGTAGCTTTACAAACTGCTCGTGTGGGGGTACTGTGGTGGACATGGTGCTTTGTCAACTATAAGTGGGTTACTATCCACTGGGTTGCGTTAGATGGGTTGTAGCTGGTTCTCTACCCAACGGTGTAAGTGTGCAATCTGAAGAGTCTCGATTATGTGTGGTGGGGCTAGTTTGTGGGCCAAGACAACCATGGTTCTATCTGCATCGACGGGTAGCACTGCCTTTTGTGAAGAATGGGTTTTGCTCCTTAGATACTTCCATCACCCCTCCAATTCAAATGGCTGATAAACAAGAAAAGAAATTGAACGTATGACATTGTATGATAGATGATGTGGTAATTCACATATATGTTGTCTAACCAAACAGACAAAGATGACACAATTTCACATATATGATGCCTAACTAAACAGGATAGCATGACACAGCTTTCAGATATATGATGGATAACTTAACAGGATATAATGGCATAATTCAACATATGATGAGTACCTAAACAGATGACATGACAAAACTATATGATGTCTTTCTAAAATAGGTTGGGATGAAATAATTCACATACATGTTGTCTAATTATACATGATGGCATGATATAATTGACATAATTGATTCATATACTAAGCAGCGGGCATTCACATGTATGATCTCTAACTAAGCAGATAGAATTCAATATTGTGCATATGATGTCTAAACTAAGCAATGCAAGACACCATATGCATCATATGAGAAATATAAACATTGCAACTTAGAGCATACACCTCGTGTGGGATATAGGACTTGTCATCTATCTCCTAATCCTCCTCCGAGGAGCTCCTCAGAACCATCGAGATATATGCTTCAACAGTACCATTGCTCGCTCAAGACCTTGTTTTCACTCCAGATTTTTCCATAACCGCTCAAATGGCTGATACACATGAAGAGTAGTTCAATATACACATATTGTTGACAAATGGAATACGTAATGAAAAAAAAGATGGCATGAGATAATTCACATATATGATGCCCGCTCCATGGCGGTGCATAATTCACATATATGATAACTAGCTAAAAAACATGGCATTGCATAATTCACATATCTGATATAGAAAGCAAACAGGAGGCATTCACACAAAGCATGTCTAATCTAAGCAGATGGCATGGCAATGCAAGACACCATATGCATGATATGAGCAATATAACCCAGCCAAGTTAGAGCATGCACCTTGGGGGATATGACTGTCATCTCTCTCTCAATCCTCCTCCGAGGAGCTATCTCAGAATCAGCAAGAAATCTGCATCGACGTGTAGCACCGATCGCTCGTAAGACCTTGTTTTCACTCCAGATTTTCCCATGACCGACTCAAATGGCTGATGCATAGGAAGAGTAGATAAATGTATAAACATTGTAGACAAATGGAATACATTATGAAAAAAATATGGCACGATACAATTCACATATACGATGACTGGCTAAATAGGATGGCATTGCATGATTCACGTATATGATGCCTGGCTAAAGAAGATGGCATTGCATATTTCCCATATACTCCCTCCCTTCCTAAATATTTGTCTTTTTAGAGATTTCAAATGGACTACCACATGCGGATGTATACGGACATATTTTAGAGTGTAGATTCACTCATTTTGCTCCATATGTAGTCAGTTGTTGAAATCTCTAAAAAGACAAATATTTAGGAACGGTGGGAGTATGATATAGAAACCAAACAGGTGGCATTCACACAAAGCAAATCTAAACTAAGTGATGACATATAAGATGTATAATGTAAGCAATGCAAGGCGCCATATGCATGATATGACCAACATCAAGATGCCAGTTAGAGCAAACACCTCGGTGGTAAACAGCATGGTCGGCTCCTTCGAATCTCCATCCAACAGTTATCTTCCTCTCGAATACAATCTGAAATGCAGGAGAGGGGGGCACTTCACCCACCATGGAGCAGCGTCTGATGACATTATATTCAGACGCAACGGTCTTCTTTTTTCTCTACATGTTCAAGACGATTGTGTACAATATCCGACATGCATAATAAAAAATAGTTAGATTTTGTAAGGCCTAAGGGTGCATGCAAAAATCAAGACTGATGGTAGCAAACGAGTGGATGGATCCAAAACTAATGATAGCAGTAGATTATAGCTTCAGCTTAAAAAGATAGACAATGGATCATCTATTGTTTGTTGCCCACCCAACATGAACCACATAGAAGACCCCAGATGAACCAGATAGTAGATGATACTATTCGTTGTTGGCTCGATATGAGACCCATGGGCAATTCAAAACTCAAGATTGAACGATAAAGTAGCAGGTAATAATAACCGATGTATAACGAAGAAAACACGAAAGATCATGACCTCTCTTCGAACTGTCTAGTCCTCGGTTCATCTCGCCACCGATGATGGTAGTGCAGTTGGCGTGGCTGCCGGCAATGGGGAAGATGATCTGAGGCGGTGAAAGAAAGTCTGCAGGGGGGATCTCTGCTGCAGTGAACGCTTCTGTCGATGGTGCACCTCAGGTGGGGTGGATGATGGCACGGCAGGAGCAGGACATAACACACAGAGTTTTCTTTGAGGCCAATCTAAAAATGAAGTAAATCTGTAAGGCCTCCTTAGAATTGCAGGATTCTATAAACGCAGGGACAGGAAAAACACAGGAATATGATAGGAATGCACGTGCAAAATAGAGCATTTGGAAACATAGGATTTCAGTCAACCTGGGTGTTTGGCTCACATGAATTGGAAGAACAGAGGAATGGAGAAACAAAGTGATGCGACGAGTGTACAACCTCTTTGGCATAGCCTTGTGGACCTCAAAGATCATTGGGTTGGACGTGGAGGATGGTGATGATGCTGGTGTGACTGCTTGAGGCGGGAAGAAGATCCGAGGCCTCTCGAAACGGCGCCGAGGGTACTACTCATTGTGATGGATGGTTCCGTCGTTGGAGCAGCTCCGCTAAGGTGTACAAATGACGAGGCTGAAGCATGACAAGACAGCATAACTTTAATCTGAAGTGGGACCCTAATATCATCTCGCAATAGATGATGTAAAATACATCACCAAAAGTGCTAGATGTAAACGCATCACCAGCGCCACGGCCGCCCAACAGATGTCAAGTACTGTTCACTCAACTTAATCAAGAAAATGAACTTCACAATAAACTGAATTTTACTATCAAACTGATTGAACTAGTAACAGAGCATTGCAATAGATGTTTAGGGCATTCGAGCACTAGTAGCGAGAAGCAATGATCTAAATCAAGACGCCGAGCAGGGAACGCACTAGCAGAGAGCAAGTCGTGCAGTAGCACCATGAAGCGAAAAGCTAAAGCAGCAACTCCTGTAGCTGCCGGAGGTCGTAGCAGCAGCAGCAGCAGCGCAAGCGAGAGCAAGAGCAGAGCAGCAGACAAACGAAAAGCAGGAGCAGCAAAGAAGCGCCGACCGACAGAAGAACAGAGCCGCAGCAAGCGAAGCGAGAGCCGAGCAGCTGCAGCTAGTGCCGTTGTGGAAGTCGCCACCGAGGAAGCAACGACATGGGGGAGAGACGCCGTGGATGATGTGGCCGGCGACGGCGCCGCCGATGGAGACGCCATGTCTGCTCGGTATCGAGCACCGGCAGCCCCGTGAGATCGAATAAAAGATAAAATGCAGCGGTGAGTGCAGAACCTCCTTGGTGGCGCCGAGTTGGCCTCGGCTTCATCGGAGGAATTGGTGAGGGTGCTGCGGTTCCGGTGGGGCAGGTCAAGACGGTGCTGTGGGGATTGAGGTGGCGCGATAGACGAGGCGAACGTCGGGGCAGCTCCTTGGAGGTGGAGGACGGGGCGGCTGATCCGGCGGACGACGAGATCGACAACGGATCCTCATCCGGTGCGGTGGATGAGGGACGGCGAGCTGTTGCGGTGGACGACGTAGTCAGGGAAGAGTCTCCGGCTGGGCGGCGGTCAGGAGGCCGACGGAGGAGCGTGGGGTTTCACGGGTTTTGGCGGCCTCGGTGCATGAATGGGGGGGCGAAGGGGGAGGGGGGAGCCAAGCTTAGGGACGCGCTTGTCCGAAATGTAGGGTAAGTTACCAGCGTACCCCCACCGGTTTTGACACCGCGACGTGGAGCTTCATTTCCGGCTGAGGGGTAGAAGGGGGATTGAGCGTGTCTGGGCTGCGGGAGCGATTTCGGATGAGGAGGGAGTTCTCGCGCGCGTCCAAATTTCGGGATAACAAGGCGCGGCGCGGGTTGAAGAAGCGGGAGTTTCAAAGCAGGTGAGACAAAAGATACTCGAGCTTGAAAATTTCGGGATAACAAGGTGCGGATTCCTTGTTCGGTAGGACAAACTTAACGTGTAAAAAAATCATACAAGACACAAGAGAGTCATGTCCCCTTTTACTATATTGCTATAGATGCCATTGAAAAACTACAAGAAAATGTAAAAAAATCGGAGAACAAGATTACCCTGCACACAGACCAAATCGATTCGCACTTCCTCAACAACAACAAAAACAAATCAATTCCCACCAAAGAAAGAGTAATGTCCCTTTTATATGATTAGAGATGCCATGATCTCAAATTTCAATTTTGAATCCACGTTATGTTGAATTCAATATATCATTAGGTGACCTTGCGGTTTATAATTGATGTAGTCGTACATTTTGATCTTCCATCATATATGAACATTTTACTCCACCATGTGAACATATATATTGTCGCTCACCATATGGACTAAATTTGAATCAATTTTCCTTATTTGAATACGATTGTTGTCAAGTTATACAATAATTTAAATATTATCTTGATAACAAAAAACATGCATATAGCAGTAATCATATTTCACTATGAACTACATGTACCATACGCTCTCCAATTCAAATATTTGTATCCATTTTATGTTGAATTCAAATCATAGTACATTATTGGTCTAGGTAGCGAGATGTTCGGGATAATCTAAACCCTGTTTTCATATGTATAATTTTTGGCTGAATTGGGACAAGTTTTGGTATAAGCCTCTTGCAAAACCGGAGATTCTCTCAACAAGCCTCGTGGTTCCGAGAGGGAACGTGTCACCTTTGTGTGCGAAACGATATACGCTGCCTCCCCCCTGATTTTATTTACAGAGGCAACATAGAACTATATGAGTGCCCTGTTAAATTTTGGAATTATTTCGGGTTCATTTGGCCTTTTTATACATTAATTGAGTTTATGGACTTTTAATGTGCATAATCTAAATATGAATTGCATGCACATGCTCCGGTGCACCAAAGTGGGTTGAAAAATCACATGTGTGTCCTTGGTTGAATTTCTAGGTCCCATGGAAGAAATGAGAATGAAATTCAAACATCTGGGTGTCATGACTCTGCCGAGAACATCGAGAAACTTAGATTTTAAATTCATGTAAATCCAAAACTCGGCTGGAAATCATGAAACTTGGCATGGTGTCATGTCATGGCACTAACATGTTGTGGTAAAAAATTGGGCCGATTTGGAAGCTCGTGGTTCTAAGAGGGAACGTGCCACCTTTGAGTGTGAAACGATATACGCTGCCCCCCCCTTGAGTTTCTTAACAAAGGCAACATAGAACTACATTAGTGCCATGTTAAATTTTGGAATTATTCCGGGTTCGTTTGTCGTTTTTTATACATTAATTGAGTTTCTGGTCATTTAATGTGCATAAGTCAAATTTGAACTACAAGCACATGCTCTCGTGCACCAAAGTTGGTTGAAAAATCACATTTGTGTCCTCGGGTGAATTTCTAGGTCCCATGCAAGAAATGAGAATAAAATTAAAACATCTGGGCATCGTGGCTCGGCCGAGAACATTGAGAAACTTGGTTTTAAAATTCTTGTAAATCCAAAACACGTCTGAAAATCATGAAACTTGGCATGGATGTCATGTCATGGTACTACCATGTTGTGGTAAAAAAATGGCCGAATAGGAACAGATTTTGGTATAAGCTTCTTGCAAACCGAGCTTCTCTCAAGAAGGCTCGTGGTTCGAGAGGAACGTGTCACCTTTGAGTGCTAAACGATATACGTTGTCCCCTTGAGTTTATTTACAAAGGCAACATAGAACTACATGAGTGCCTGTTAAATTTTGGAATTATTCCGCTTCGTTTGGCCTTATTTACACATTAATTGAGTTTTGGTCATTTAATGTGCATAATTCAAATTTGAACTACAAGCACGTGCTCCGTGCACCAAAGTTGGTTGAAAAATCACATTTGTGTCCTCGGTGAATTTCTACTCCCATGCAAAAATGAGAATAAGATTCAAACATCCGGGCATCGTGGCTCGGTCGAGAACATTGAGAAACTTGGTTTTAAAATCATGAAACTTGGCATGGTGTCATGTCATGGTAGTACCATGCCGTGGTAAAAAAATTGGCGAATAGGAACAAATTTTGGTATAAGCTTCTTGCAAATCGGAGCTTCTCTCAAGAAGGCTCGTGGTTCTCGGAGGAACGTGTCACCTTTGTGTGCATAATTCAAATTTGAAATACAAGCACATGTTCCAAAGGCACCAAAGTTGGTTGAAAAATCACATGTGTGTCCTCGGTAAATTTCTAGGTTCCATGCAAGAAATGGGAATGAAATTCAAAATTCTAAGCGTCGTGGCTGGGTTGGAAACATTGAGAAACTTAGTTTTTAATTCCTGTAAATCCAAAACACGCATGAAAATAATGAATTTGGCTTGGTGCCATGACATGGCACCAACATGCTGTGGTAAATTTGCAGTCCGATTTGCGAAGGCACACATTAACAATCAACAAAGTCATTTTGGAACAAGTGTTGTCACGTTACAATCGGAAACACAAGTATTATTGAAACCGTATGCTTCTACTTACTAGTACCATTTACGTGCCGCCACGCGTCCCCATTTTTATTAGCTAGGAGGCGCCATGCAGGTAGCTATTTGAGTACGAGAGGCGTGCGATCGACCCTCATGCGTGCTTATCGGGAGGAGAGCCCTTTGACCTCCATCTGCCGTCCACCTCTCTCCCAAGGTCTCCATTAATGGCGCCCGAGCCTCTGCTTAATGGTGTGGCTATGTCTCACTCGATTGAGATTTAAGAGAGAAAAAGAAAATCTGAAAGCACGGATCTTGATGTAAGATCCGACGGACCTATATAGCATCTATCATGACTTATAGCAAGACCGATGAATATATAAGGACGATTTTATTTTTTTTTATCAAAGAAGGGCTTGCCCTTCCGATTTTATTATCGAAAGCCACCACAATTCACAAGAAGTTCAACAACTCCAGCCTAACACGAAGGACTAAAAGCTACGTGCAGTTGAAATCGCAACATCCCAAGAGGCCAACAAAGGCCAAACATCCGCTAGAACCCAACATTTCACAACCGACGACACAATCCACATCCTAAACCGATTATTACATCAAAAGAAACCAGGAAACTGAAGGAAGCCCAAGCAGCAACTAGAAGAACAACAACGCTGTGGTCACCACAAGAAGAGTTTTCTTCATTCAAACCTCGCAACATTGATCTTCCACAGAAAGATAAGGACGATTAATTGTCTTACATAATTAGAAAGATAATTAAAAAGCCACATGCGGCTACGCCCAAATACACAAGGGCAAAAGAAGAAGGAAGACAAGGATCTGCTCGCTGATCTCTACTTTCTTGATGCGTTGTCTGCAGGCAGCGGGAACTAGTCTCCACGGCGAAGCGGCGATGAGCTCTTCGTGTCCTCAAGACGCTGCTTGAGAACATCCACGGATTCCTCCACCAGCCTTTGGCGCTCGCTATGGAGCATGTCATTCTCGCCCATAAGTTTCTTGACGATGACGCCGTCCTCTTCAACAAGGCATTGGTCTCCTCCTGCTGGTCTGCACTTCGACGATCTTCTCCCAAGGCAGGTCGCGCCGCCCGGAGCCTCTCATTGCCCTCCCTTAGTTGCCGGATGACGCCGTAGCCTGTTCAAACGAGGCTTTCACGTCGTCCGCAACCTCGCCAAGCCGGAGATCTGATCCATCGGCTATGGACGATCGCATGCATGCGCCTTATAACAGTTGTTGCCGGCCGCGAAATTTTTTCCGAGCCGCCCGCGCCGGGCGGACATCTCTCTGCCACAGTGGCGCTGCCGGACCATCTGCTGCATCGACGGCATGGCGGGACCTCCGTGCTGCTTCAGCGGCGTGGCGTGACCTCTGTGCTGCTACATCCACGCGGCGGGACATGTCGGCTGCTCTCGCAGCGAGGCGGACATCTCTCGTGCTTCGCTTCCATGCTCGCCTCTCCGGTGGCAATCTTCGACCTGTAACTCACGCTGGCCATGGCGCACGCAAGGAAGGATGCTGAATGACTTGTTTGTTTTTGTGGATGAGGAGTTGAGGAGGAATGTGCAGTCATCTTGGCATACTAGTATTTATAACCGAGTACTAATACGCCCCTAGTGGGAAACCGCTTAGGTTGTGATCGGTGTGAACAGGTTTGGAATTCAATATAGCATGGTACTAATACGCTCCTAAGTGGGAAACCATTTAGGTTGTGATCGGTGTGAACAGGTTTGCAATTCAATATAGCGTGGAGTAATTTGAATGTGACGAGACGCAAGCTCAAAATTTATTGACGGTTCTAGTTTCAAGTGCGGCACTATTCCCGGATGGAGTACTTCTTTTCTACTCCTCCTTTCCGGTTTTATAGGGCTTATCTCAAAATTTTAGTTTTTCCATTTTATAAGGCTCAATTTGGTTGTTCCCCAACACATGTTCAGATTCCAAGGTGCATTAAATCATTGCATGCGGGTACTAAGAGAAAATTGACCAATGCATGTACTTTATGCATGCATGCATTGCAATTAATGCATTGATAAACATAATTTTTTGAGAAAACAAGAGCATTAATTAGGTGCTTTTGCAAACTACAAAAAATATTCCACCACTCACCATAAACCGGAAAGGAGGGAGTACTGTTGTGTACGTGCAATAACTGGCACCGTCATATACATATCTTACGGTTAATGGGGCGTTCGACAGGAATAGCCGCATGGCGAGCTCTAGGCTAGTCCTTTTTTCAGACGCATTAAACCTATCTCTCGGGACTTCTCGCACGCACCATCGTGCCACCCACAAAAACTTGTACTCTGAGTTTAGTAGTACGTTATACAGGAAGAGAAGAGGTGCACGCACGCACTCGTCCTCTCACACACACGCCTGTTTTTCTCGAAAAGGAGGATGATGACCCCGCCTCTGATCCGGGAGTCACACACGATCTGTAGCTACTAATTGTAGTGTTCTCAACCATCCGATTGGCTCTATCATGGATGTACCTATATACTAAAACATGTCTAGATACATCTATATTTTGACAAATGGAAGGCATGTATTGGGGAACGGAGGGTGTGATTTTCATCAAAATGGATAAAAAGGGACGTATCTAGAACTAAAATACGTCGACATACATCTCCTTTTATCCATTTTGATGACAAGTAGTACTTACCCAAAGGAACTTTATATTCAACAGACACAAAATATTCGTTCGATTGTTGGAAATTACTGATCTGATGTCGAAGTAATTGTTGCATCGCCACCAAAACCCACCATTTCTTAAGCTAAAGTAGACCAAGGTAATCCCTATATTAGCATATTACTAAGATAAATGTAAGGCACTTGTCGAAACATTTAGGACGTGAGCTTGTCAATCTGAATGTGGAGGGACACAAGCTTAGCCCCGGCCAGCAGCTTGGGCGGAATTGTAAAGAAGGTCAGCTCCTGCACGTCGACGTCGCCGGGATCCTTGCTGCTTGTCACCTCCATTTCCACCTTGACGGCGTCGGTCGTGCCTTTGGGCTCCCCCGGCGGGCCGTTCGCCCACAGCTTGGCCAAGTAGTGCGGCAGTGGGGACGCCCCCGCTCTGATGCAGACGACCGACACGGCGATAGGCGCGCCGATGTCGAGCATGCCGCCGACCAAGAAAAACACGCGGCGGTCCTCCTCAGCGAACAGCAAGAGCCGTGGCTCCGACAGTGGCACTTGCAGCTGGAGCACCTTGCCGTACTGGATCCTGTGCACGGGCATGGGATGCGCGGTGCTGATGTGGTGGTAGAGCACCGGCGGAGGGCCTTCGTAGCCGCAGACAGGCACGGGGCATTTGCAGGGCGCGAGCGGACACATGCTCTGGTGATCGGCGAGCTTGTGGTAAGTGACGTAGAGCCCACAGCCTTCGTGCGGGCACTCCACCCTCACCGATGAAAGGACGGAGTCCACCGCCGTGTTCCGCACGTCGAAGCCACCGCCGCCGCACTCCTCGCACCGCCGCTGGTTCCCGGGCGCCGACGCGAAGTCCGCGCAGGCCAGTGCCCTCCCTTGCACCGCAGAAATCAATCCAACAAGACATCAATCAAGAAACCTGCACCTTGCTCAATCAGCCGAACGGACGAGGTGTATTCGAACCTCATACACCGGAGGCGCTAAGGGGCGGAGGCACAAGGGCGATGGAGCACGGTGAGGTCCATCGAGACCTTAGAGAGCTCCATCGTCGGGTCCTGTTCTGTTCGCCTGCATGATCTCGCCTCCTCGTGCACAACCATCTCTCTTGGGCCGGGTATTACAAAGCTTGCCGTCACATATTTTATACTCCTCCGCTCCTAAATGTACTCCTCCGTTCGAATTACTTGTCTCGAAATGGATGTATCTAGAACTAAAATTACGTGTTGTAATTAATGCATCGGTAAACGCAAATTATTGAAATATATCGAGTGCAGTGCTTTGATGTGTCGCGTCAACTCGTACATCAACGAAGTTTGATTATCCTCTCCTCGCGGACTTAATCGCACCTGCCTTTGGTTGTATGACAGGTTGGCCACACACCTGTCGGGCCCACCAGTCATACATGCAAAGACAGAGCGTCCTCCCTCGCCCATGAGCGTGGTGGCTGGCAAGAATAGGAGAAGCTTTACACACGCCTCCCTCCCGCACGCTGTGGACATGCAGCAGTTCAATCGGTGTCGATGGCGAAGCATATCAGTAGTACTCCTCCAAAGGCAGTAGTACACCATCATTGTTCGACTTCCCGAAGAGGCGAAGAGCCAAGCATAGCCCGGACGCTCGTGTGGCAGTTTCATGTGTAGAGTAGTCTAGATAGCGTGTACCGTGCCTGTAAGCTTAAAATCGTTGGGGTCGGCTCCATGCTATGTGGCCGTCTTGAAGTTTTTTTTAAAATTAAAATAGTCTTCTGGCCCTACCTATCACCCTGGTGATTGTAGTTTGCACGCTCATCTGGTCAAGACAGGAATATATATTTTAATTTGTTTTTTTTTGAAAAGGGGGGACTCCCCGGCCTCTGCATCAGAACGATGCATACGACCACATATATTTTAATTTGTGGTGGGTAAATGTTAGAGGTTGCAGCAAATATATTGTACATTGCGGGTCTTTCAGCCAAGTTTAGAGGCAAGCATGTGGGGCCAGTGCTATGATGTGTCGCGTCAACTCGTAGAACGAGGAGAAGCTTGATTTTACTACACGCCTTCTCCCTCGCCCATGCGCGTTGTTGCTCGCAAACGAGGACAGGCTTTTGCTTAGTAGTACTTCTACAACAAGCTATCCGTCCCGCTCGCGGTGGACGGACATGCAGCTGTGGATTCGACACTGGAGAAGCAGTAGTAGTAACATCATTGTTCATCTTCTCGAAGAGGCGAAAAGCCAAGCGCAAACCGAACGCTGCGATTATGAACATTGAGCACGATATAGCCAGCTCTTGCATGAGACAAAATTGCTATGTGAGCCCACTATTGTACTAGTATGTACAACTACTTGCTAGTATAGCCCTCAGAAACCGAAAGGAGTATTTGCCCTTCTAGAGATTTCAACAAGTGACTAGACTACACCGAGACGGAGTACATATGGAGCAAAATGAGTGAATCTGCACCGTAAATAAATACGCACTAGTTCTATCGCTTTCTCTCCGAGGTGCACAATATTGAGTATACCGACTAGTCTCTTTTGACATGCATTTACGTTGTTTTTTGACACAGTACAGACGCAAGCGCTCATATACACGCGCATACACTCACCCCTATGAACGCACACATGCACGGCACTATCATCTTGAAATTTATGAAGTCACCATAGGCACCTCGTCGTCGACGGGTCCATAGGTGCTTGAATGCCAAGGAGGAAGAGGGTAGCGGTTCCCGAGACGTTGAACGGTCAATGATGCATCCTCAATTACATGCAGAGGGAATTAATTGGAGAAGCAGACTAGAGCCAGCATGATGTGAATGCAACAGAGTTTGGACTCTCATATAATAAAGGCGCCCACCACTCCAATCCATCTACTACTTCCAAGTCTCTGCGCAACACTGCTCACTCCAATCCAAGACCAAGTGACCAGAAGCCACAAGCACCTATGGAGGCGATGGACGCGAGCGGCAGTCGGCTGTGCCAAATCATCCAAGGCGCCGGCCTGCGGCCCCGCACCGTGCAGCGTTTCCAGACGGTGCTGGCGACCGCAGGCATCGTAGCCCTCGCCGACGCCGGCTTCGCCTCTCGCATGGACGACATGATGGTCAACTCCATCCGCAAGTTCACCGCCGTCAAGAAGCGCACGGACGACCTTGCCGTACTGCTCCAGCCCGCGCCCAGGCTCCTCATTGCCTGCCACCCTCATCGGCCTACATGGTGACGAACTCTTTCAAGCCCTGGTGGCCTGCAGCAGTGCCGGAGGTCGCGACGAAGAATGTGCACTCGAGGCCGCTGCCGCCGCCAGCGCCGCCATGCAAGAAACCGTCGACCGCACATCCACGCCTACGAGGAAATCGCCTACATAGGCCACTACAAGGCAAGCGAGGACAGAAAGACGTTGGCCTTCTTCCAGCGGCTGGAATCTTTGGACGCCATTGTTCAGAAGCACGTCGACCTCGCCATGAAAGCCGATGCTACTTAGGCGTCGTTCGGTGGGCCGACGCCCTGAGTCGAGGAGGTGGGCGTCGTCGATGGATGCATCTCTTCTTCTTGTCTCCTGTAACCAGCACTGCATCGCCTCGTGGTCTTAATGTTTTATTAGTATAGTACTCCCTCCGTTCCCAAATATAAGTCTTTCTAAAGATTCCAGCAAGTGACTACTACATACGGAGCAAAATGAGTGAATCTACACTCTAAACTATGTCTTCATACATCTGTATGATGTATTCCATTTGAACTAGTATCTAAAAAGGCTTATATTTATGAACGGAGGGAGTATATGGCATTTTTTATTCCAGTCATAATGTTTTCACTGTGAGGTGGGGCCTAGTTGAGCAAACCCACCCCACCCACCCAAGGCCGGCGAGTTTAGAATTAGAAGAGAGAAACGAGGGAGGAGAGCTAGCTGTAGCACTGACGCTGTTGTCGATGGGACTCGTGTTTATAGAATAGAGTACTGAGCACTCGTGCCTCTTTTTTTAGGGAAAAATTAGTCGTATGTTTAGTACCACTAGTTGGGTGCGTCGACCTATAGCTGTCATCACTTTAGGTCTCCTTTTGAACCGCGGCTACGCTTCACAAGACATATTTTTCACGATTTATCCTCCTATATGTACTCCTAGGCTATTTCCACGTGCTCCCATTCGCCGACATGTGGGACATAGAGCATCTGGGTCGTAGTGCATGCACGACTGGAGCATATGCCGGGTACTTTACATTTCAGACCTCACGAATTACATGCAAACCCCCGAGAAGAATAAATAAATCAATGAATTACTACATGAAACCGGATTATTTTCATGGAAACCGAGCACGCTCATTAAATTTTGGACATAACACGCTTATAAAAATGACCGGACCTAAACCAGTCTAAGGGCCTCTTTGATTTTTCCCAAAAAAGGGCCTCTTTGATTCGCAGGATACCGAAAACACGGAATGGGGAAAGTATGATGGCGATGAACCGAGACGAGGAGAACTCTAGCTCAGTTAGAGGTTAGAGTTAGATTTTAACCCTGAACTAACTCTAAACCAAAGAGGTGTATGGATGGTAGGGTTAGATTGACAATAAATGCTCTATCTCAATCATTTGACTACTTTGGACCCTATTTTTAGTCAGACTAAAATAAGACCCTTGGATCCAAGCACCCTCTTGGTGTGGCCGGCTCTTTTGTGCCCTCCTCCCTCTCAAAATTGACATAAACGAACCATCTATACAAATCAAGCATGCAAAACATGATAATTTTTACTTTGTCCATACAAATGAGATATCCCACTTAAACATACAAGTCGTCAATCAAGCTTCACAAAATAAAAAAACACTTCATGAAACAAAGAATGAGCTAACTCATCACGGAAGTCATTCACGATAGGGAGGGAGCCCGGAGCCCCTCACGCACCGAGGGAGGAGCTTGCCATCATCGCTCTGGAGGAAGGCTCTGTAGAGCCCAAGCCCGGGGAACCCCTCCGACGCCGGCCCTTGCGAGTTGAGGTCGACACCGGCATGGGTAGCAGGGCAGTTTGCCGCCGACTGGGAACTTAATCTTTGGGCCTCTAGAAATAAAGAAAGCATGTAACTAAAATACGAAGAAAGGTGAACTGAATCTTTGGGCCTCTAGAAATAATGCAAGCCTGAAACTTAAATACCTAGAAAGGTGAACTGAATCTTTGGGCCTCTAGAAATAATGCAAGCTTGAAACTAAAATACCTAGAAAGGTGAACTGAATCTTTGGGCCTCTAGAAATAATGCAAGCTCTGAAACTGAAATACCTAGAAAGGTGAACTGAATCTTTGGGCCTCTAGAAATAATGCAAGCTGAAACTGAAATACCTAGAAAGGTGAACTGAATCTTTGGGCCTCTAGAAATAATGCAAGCCTGAAACTGAAATACCTAGAAAGGTGAACTGAATCTTTGGGCCTCTAGAAACAATGCAAGCCTGAAATTGAAATACCTAGAAAGGTGAACTGAATCTTTGGGCCTCTACAAATAATGCAAGCCTGAAATTGAAATACCTAGAAAGGTGACCTGAATCTTTGGGCCTCTAGAAAGATTTATTACCTCCTCAAGCAGCATCAAACAATTCCATGTGTGCACCACAAATCTATAGCAAGTTTGATCAGGATCTACTTTTCCAAATCAGAATTAGCGCTAGAGCAAGCAAGATCAATGATATGGCGGTGAGATAGAGAAGGAACGAACAAACTCACCCCTCTCGCGGCCTCCCTGGTAGATGCGTCGCCGCCACGCACGATAGAGGGAGAAAAATGACTGGTGAAGGGGGAGCGGGGCGACCTTCGAAGGTCGGAGGGAGAGGGCGGCCGGAGTAGGGCGGCGGAGGCCGGAAGGAGAGGGCGGCCGGAGGAGAGAGAGGGCGAGCAGCGCTTGGGCGGGCGGCCCTATGGGGAACAGAGAGGAGTCGTGCGAGAGGGGGGAGCGATCTGGTGCGGGCAGGTGAGATTTTTTTAGTTCTCTTTTAGTGGGCCCGAGGATAACTAACCCAATTAGAACCTCTCCACCGGGCTAGTTTTTTTAGCTGGGTTAGAGCAAACTAGCTCAAACTAACCCCTCTTGTTTCGATAATTTGAGGCTATTTCAACCCAAACTAGCTCTAACTCAGGGATCCAAACAAAGAGGAGTGTTCTTGTACATGCTACAAGGTGGACCGTAGCACATTGTTTTTATGGCCATATCACCACATTGTTTTCTCTTGCTGGTTCACTGGCTACCGTGGTTCGCACGGCTGGTTCACTGGCTGCCGTGGTTTGCACTCCTCCGACTGAGTAGTACTCCCTCCATTCCTAAATATAAGTCTTCGAGATATTTCACTGTGGACCACATACGGATGTATATAGATGCATTTTATGTGTAGATTCACTCATTTTCTCCGTATGTGGTCCATAGTGAAATCTCTCCAAAGACTTATATTTTACTACTCCATACATGTGGGAGAGTATATATACCGCATCATTCTTTGCTCCTTCTTACTACTCGACATGTGGGAGAGTCAAGATCCGGTCGACGTGTCATGCACCAGATTAGAGCGCGGAACGGAAGGGGGCATCACCCGGTCGGGCGCCAGAATTCATGACTATAGTGAGTGGTCATATCACAAGTCTTTCCAGCGAAGAACGCCACAAATCAATCGCACAGCCCCACTCGCCACCCTCCTCGCCTCTCTTTCAAACCGCCTACCCGAAAACTGTGTCATCTATCGCCGGGAAAAGCCCCGCCCTCAACTTTTAACTACGCGAAAATAATTCGAGCTTGTTCATTCTATATAAATACAGTACTTACTGTATGTTTATTCACCCGTGGGGTTGTTCAATGAATGGAGGGGCGGGGGGCACAAATGTAGTAGTAAGTAGGAGTGTAGAGTAGTCACCTTAAATAGAGAGTTTCTTTTCTTTAATGCCACGTACACAAATTGAAACGCTTGATGTGGAGAGAAAAAAGGTAATCACTCCACTATAAATGGACGCAGGGGCCCGAGCGCTTGCTTTACTAGGGTTGCTCTCTTCATTCTCTCATCCTCTCCAGATATAAACAAAACAGCGGTAGCGACATTTTGTCCCTGCTCACCGCTGGTCACAGATTCGGCCAGATCCCTTCGGCCGGTGTGTGTAGAGGACTAAAAGGTGCATCGTTCACGCGGTCATCGCTGCCGAGGGAGGAAACCCACAGCTGCCGGAGGGGCCCGATCCTCCGCCTGCCGTTCTCTCTAACACAAGCACCGGCTCGGGAGGTCCTCCGACCCTTCTTCCTCCCCGCCAGATTGTCCGCAGATCCACCTGCCGCCACCGACATCCCGCGACCCTCGGTATAAGTTCTTCAAAGCGGCCTTGCTCTCTGCCCCAGCTCCCCACGTGCTCAGATGTGCATCTTTTTCTACTCCCATCAGCTCTTCCAAAGCCACCTAAATTTTTAGTATTATTAGAGGTAAAGCTACTTCATGCATTCAATCTAGGGCTTTGTTCAAACAACGAAGAAAGGGGGAAAGTTGTAGCATGAATCTAGGACTTGATTCAAAGAGGAAATAATATGGTGAAAGTAGTAGAGACCGGATACCCAACCGGTCTCTTGGTTGAAAAGGGAAATAATGGGAAAACGCAGACAAACCGGATAAGGAACAGATCTATTATTGGTTGAAAAAGGATAGAAAGTGGCGGCTGGTGGACAAGTCAACAGAGTATGTCCAGGATTAGATTTGCTGCCATCACATAGTAAAAGGTCTCGAGATTAGATTTGCTGCCCTCACATAGTAAAAGGTCTCGTGGATTAGATTTGCTGCCCACATAGTGTCTCGAGATTAGATTTTCTGCCCTCACATAGTAAAAGGTCTCGAGGATTAGATTTGCTGCCCTCACATAGTAAAAGGTCTCGTGATTAGATTTGCTGCCCTCACATAGTAAAAGGTCTCCGTGATTAGGTTTGCTGCCCTCACATAGCGTGAACAAGCTCGGCATCACCACTTTATGCCTCCTTGTAGGTACATTGTCTTTGATCGTCCACTGTCGCATGTCCTTATACCAACCTTTTTCCCTTGTTAATATAAGGGCGCATGTAAAATGAAGTGATCACACTGTTACCTTAGGGACATGTCTAACCATTGTTATTGTTAATCTAATGCCTCCAGTGATAAGATGCAATTAAACGTGTTACAAATGGCACTCCTGCTGTTTTCCCCAGTGTGATAAGTAAGTTGCTCCTTTACACTTCTTGAGTGTCCTGGTGTCCCCACGGTCCCATGCCCTTAAACCAACTCTTTAGCTGCTGTTGATTTATCGTGTCCGTAAACAAGCAATGCCACCATTAAAGTAATCCCATATCCGAGGAATCTCATTGTTGATCGTAATGCTTCTGGTAACATGAAGCATTGCTGACGTTTTAAAATTTCTACTGTCCTTGCGTGATTGCCATGAACATAATTAAGATGCTTCTTTTCATTTTGTATATGTTTCATATATTCTTATTGACCAGCAACTGTTTACTTTCTATCATTTTGTGCAGATAGGGATATCCATTTCACCTTGTTGCTATTGTGACCTTTTGGTGAACTGCACAAAACACTTTTTTGGAATGAGTGTCTTGTGCAGTTCAACTAAAATGTCACGTGGGCAACATCTCTCAATTTTGGTGGAACTGCACAAAATGGTGATTGGAGTTTCCAAAATCTCCGTCAAGTTCTGCTGGTAATCTCGTGCAACATTTTATTAGCCTTTGCAAGATGGAGCCGTCACTGTCACCACAATGGCACTTTATTTTAGTGGAACTGCACAAAAGGATAAGAAAATTATAGTTGCACCTTACATGAGCTGGACAGCCAACCTTAATGTTCCTCAATTTTAGTGCAACTACTAAAGAAGAACCTGCCAGCTCACAAGAGCAAGTACTTCTTGCTAGCTGAATGATGCAATCTTTGCTTCATTTCAGGTGAACTGCAGAAAAAGGCGCATGAATTGAATCATGGAACTCCAGGCAGACCTCATCCTAGTGGAGCTGGAGGTTGAGTTCAAGGAGGCCGCTATTAAAGCAAAATCATGCTCTCCTGTCTCCTTGTTTGTGCTGTGCAAACATGCTATGCAAACGGAATACTCAACTACAGATGTTGTGACGGTCAAGAGCATTCGCCAAGTTCTTCGATTGTATGACATGGCTAGCCAAGATGGATTTAATCCCGATATTCACTTTATCAAAAGGCTCTAATGGGTTGGTTCTGAATCTTGCAAGCTGGGAATCAATGAGATGTGTAGGCATCTTTGTTGTACTTATTATTTGAATCTTATTTGTTGGTTCTGAATCTTGCAAGCTGGGAATCAATGAGATGTGTAGGCATCTTTGTTGTACTTATTATTTGGATCTTATTTGTTGGTTCTGCAAGCTGGGAATCAATGAGATGTGTAGGCATCTTTGTTGTACTTATTATTTGGATCTTATTTGTTGGTTCTGAATCTTGCAAGCTGGGAAACACGGCATGATGATGCAGAGGACAACAACCATAACAAACAGTTCAAACTTGGTAGTATTATCTTTGTGAAAGTGCGACAAATGTGCTGATCGTAAAGCGTCCCGAGAATAATAATTCTAATTGTTGTGCATGTTGATCCCGTGGCAATCGATAGAACGAGCCAATGCATTGCTTGTTTTAAGTATAAATTTCTATTAAAGCTAATTAAATTTAAGTAAAGTGACCTCTAACTCCTGTTATTACAAGACCAATACAGACCGCTCGTGAACCGACGTGTGGCCGGGTAGGTTTCTTAATGGAGGCGTTTGAATGCGCCGAGGGTGCATCTTCTGCCGGCGTGCAGCGGACGAGGAGGGTAGTAACTGTTGTCGCCTGTACACACTCAGCCTACTGTTGAATCCAGTTCCCCAAGAGCTGAAAAACGAACTGCTGCCGCCGCCTACACACTCGTTCACTCAAAGAGACTCCAATGGCGATCCGAGGGGTGAGCCTGCTGGATATGGACTTCAGCAAGGAGTTAGTTCGCCATTCATTCCTATGGCTGCACCAAGTTGAATGTGATGTACACCAACAATACGGACTCGGTGAAGCTCTGCCTCGCCTCGAGTCCTATGGCTGCACCAGTTTCGAGCATTCGCCGTTTCATCGGCAGCGCCGACTGCACCTTCGCTACGGTGGAGAGAAGGAAGAACGCGACGATTCGGCCATCTGGTGCAACAAGCTTGTCGACATCCAGAAGCAATACAAGATCATCAACAACGGGCAGGAGAAGGACTCCGTGGTTGACCTCGCTGAGACCATCATCGACCCCTGATACGCCAACATGAAAGAAGACGACCTGAACACGTGGGAGGTACCTCTGAATCTAGCCTACATAACCTACGCGCCAAGGACGATCGCATGCTATGACATGTACAGCAGATCTTGGACATGAGGGTGTGTCTGCTTCCGTAACCAGAGTACACGGACAGCCGCAGCGTCATGATCAAGCGTCCCAGGAAGGTCTAGATGTTGTACTTTATCTGTTTATAAGCACCTTTATCATCTGAATGTTTCATGCATTAGCCTATGTGTCGTAATTATCTGTTTTGTCCAAAATATTTCTTTTAAGAACCCATTAACCTGATTGCTTTTTTTAGTGGCTATTTTCTTATGTATGTAAACTAGTTCACTTGTTCGTAAAAAAAACTAGTTCACTCGGCTGTCGTGCTTTGAATCTCCTTCCTCCCAACATATTCCTCTCCTCAGGTGGACCGAGCAGGTCTCTGAATTTTCTCCCACTTTCTTTTTCGATGTAAACTAAGTATATCCTAAAAAATAATAATACCCCACTTACTATTAACTCATCAAATTAAAATGATATTTTATTTCGTAAGTTGAAAGTTCTTACAAAATAATAATAATAATTGTTTATATATAACTTGCCAAGTTAACTCCTAGTGATTGCGTACATAAGCTTGCAAAGATTTTACTGACGTGCAATCATGTGTTTATGTTTTTATAACATTTCTTTGTCTAGCCCAACATGATATTTTCACCCAGCCCAGCAAGTCCGCGGATTTCGAGAAAAATGCAAATGGGATTTAAACGGGCTGCATAGATGCTACATCATTGTTTCACCCAGCCCACCAAATGGACTAAAAAAACAAATGGACTGGCTGACATGTGGGCGATGGGTCGAAGTTTAAGAAGGCGTTGGATTTACATCCAACGGCCGCATTCTTCTTCAATCTCTCGTCTTCTTCCCCCAGCGCTGCCGGAACCGCCTGCTCCAGCCTTCGGCGTCCAGCAGCGTTGTTTTGCGCTCCATAGTGAAACGCTACCCCGCCGACGGCCAGGCCATCCCTCCACTCCGCACCTCCTGTTATTCTCTGCAGAGTGTAGGCCCACCCCACACCCGAACCAGTCAAGTTTCCCACTCCTCTCCGTCTGCGACTCCACTGCCGCGTCTTCCCCATCTCCGGTTCGTTCCAGTCTGGGGCCTTGCCGTCGTCCACCGCCTCGGTGCGCTCGGCGCGGCGTCGTCAACATACGAGATTCATTGGAAGAGGACTGTACGTGGAGAGCCTGACGGCTGGGACCCACGAGGTCCATGGTCGCACGCAAGGAAAGTTCCTCCTTATTACGCACTGTACGTGCACTGTACTACGTGGGAAGGGCTTCTATATTTCACGAAAAAAACGTCCCCCCCCCCTCGCTGACAGGTCGGACCCACCAGCTATATCTTCGCACGCAAGGAAGTGCCTCCTTATTACGCACCAAAAAATGAATACCCCCTGCTAGCTGGGACCCACCATAGTGGGTGGCTGACTTGTGGGCCTACTAAGTTGACGAGGACGGAGGGCTTTGTCAACTTAGTCAATATGAACGATTCTAGCTCCAGTGACCGTACGATGTCCATCCAACGGCCATAGTGCTTCTTCAACCTCTGGTCTTCTTGCTCCAGCCGCCCAAAGCAGCGCCGGTTGTGCCGGGTGCTCCTGCCTCACCGCCCCTACTACTCCCACCGCTGGCCCATGGTATCCCTCTACTCACCCACACCCCCTGTTATTCTGCGGCGACAGCAACCTCACGCCGCAGCCGCACCAGTGAACCCTCGTACTCCTCTCCGCGTGGGCATCCACTGCTGCGTCTTCCCCGGCTCCGCGTCATCCCCTTCCTAGGCCTCGCCGTCGTCCACCGCCTTGGTGCTCTCGGCGCGGCGTGGTCAATGTGGTCAACGACTGACTTCCATCGGAAGAGTACTGTACGTGGAGAGGCTAACTGTTGGGTCCAAGGCCACAGCCCAGTTATTTTGTGATTTGCTAAGTAAGTCGCTTTGTTAGGCCTGTTGGGCTGCAAATCTTTCAAGACGAGGAGAGCTTCATTCGGCTAGCCGAGAAAATGGCCTATCAGTAATGAGAAATGGGCTGTACATTTTTAAAACACATCAAACCGGTAATTAGTTTCAAATATCTTTTTTTCATTTCGAGATTTTAAATTACATTAACTTTTATGCGTGGAGAATTTGTTGGATTTTATATTGATATACATTTATTTTTAAAATCAGTTTGAATATGAGTCGAAATTTCGGGATTAAAAACAGTTCGGACCGCATCGAAATATGCAAAATTTCTTACAATTTTTTAACCGTGGCCACAATATGGGTTGTAATCTATACTTACTATTAAAAGGAGGTGATATTCTTGGTTTCGTCCCGCTTTGTTTGGTCCCGCTTCAATTAATTTCACGTACGCTATTTGGTTTTGTTACTTGCCACCCGTTTTGGCCCAACGAAGAAAGCCCACTTGGCGGCAAAATGAGGCCCATGTCCGAAGAGCTGGCAAAAAATCAAATTACCGATGGGAGGGTTCGATCTCTTAACCTGCCAACCGACCACGCACAGTTTGTCCAACTGACCCAGCTAGAGATATGAGAAATTTTTTTCTCCCGTTGCAACGCACGGGCCTTTTTGCTAGTGCTAACAAAAAGAATATGGGCTCCAAAAAAACCTTATGAATTAGCAAATGGGCTGTAAATTATTAGAAATAATGGTAGATGGGTTGTATGCTGTTTTCCACAGATTTGAGGCTTTCCTAAAAAAGGTTGGCGACAAGCAAAGGATGTTGGATGTCCATCCAACGGCCGTCGTCTTCATCAATCTCTGCTCTTCTGCTCCAAATGCTCAAACAAGCGCCCGGACGGACTGCTGCTCCCTCCTCCCATGACCGATCAGTGGTGCTGCATAGGCCTCACCGCCCCACCGTACTCCCATCGCTAGCCTAGCCATCCCTCTACTCACCCACACCTGCTGTTATTCTCCGGCGACGGCAGACGAACCAGTAAACCCTCGTACAGTCATACTCCCCTCTGCGTGCGAAACAACTGCCGAGTCTTCCCTGCCTCCGTGTCGTTCCCTTCCTAGGCCTCGCCGTCGTCCACCGCCCTGGTGCTCTCGGCGCATCCTGGTCAACGTGGTCAACGACCGACATGCATCTAAAGGGGACTGTACGTGGAGAGGCCGACAGCTGGGTCCACGGCCGCACGCAAGGAAATGCCTCCTTATTACACGCAAAATAATGATTCCTCCACGACATCGAGGACCCACCGAAGGGCCTCTGTATTTTCGCGAAAAAACGTTACCGCCACCGACAAAGACAGACCCACCAGCTATATCTTTGCACGCAAGGAAGTGCCTCCTTATTACGCACAAAAAATGAATACTCCCCCTGTTAGCTGGGACCCAGTATAGTGGCAGGCTGACCTGTGGGCCTACTAAGTTGACGGCGACGGAGGGCTTTGTCAACTTAGTCAATATGCACGATTCTAGCTCCAGTGACCGTACGATGTCCATCCAACAGCCGTAGTGCTTCTTCAACCTCTGGTCTTCTTGCTCCAGCCGCCCAAACCAGCGCCGGTCGTGCCTCGTGCTCCTGCCTCACGTGGCCGGTTGCGATGCGGCAGAGGCCTCACCGCCCCCTACTACTCCCACCATTGGCCAGGCCATCCCTCTACTCACCCACACCCCCTGTTATTCTGCGGCGATGGCAGCCTCACACCGGAGCGAACCAGTGAACCCTCGTACTCCTCCACGCGTGGGCATCCACTGCCGCGTCTTCCCCGGCTCTGCGTCGATCCCTTCCTAGGCCTCGCCGTCGTCCAGCGCCCTGGTGCTCTCGGCGCGGCGTAGTCAACATGGTCAAGGAATGGCTTCCATCGGACGTGGACTATACGTGGAGAGGCTGACAGCTAGGTCCACGGCCGCAGCAAGGAAGTGCCCCCTTATTACGCGCAAAATAATTATTCCTCCACCTGACAGCGGGGACCCACCGGACGGGCCACCGTATTTCGCGAAAAAAATGTTTCCCCCTGACTGCTGGGACCCACCAGCTACATCTTCGCACGCAAGGAAGTGTCCGAAAAGAAAAACAATTCGCCCCCTGACTGCTGGGACCCACCAGCAACATCTTCGCAGGCAAGGAAGTGCCACACAGTCGGGACCCACCTGGTCGAAGCGTACGTAGAGTTGTCATTCTGGTCGCGTACATACTGGTCGTTGTAGAGGTGCGCACGTGTCGTAGTAGAGGCGCGCACGTAGCATGTACACTTACATACAGCGGCGAGGGTGCAAGAAAATACGGCCACGTACGCACATACGGGCAGGGTCTCAAACGCCTACTCGCGCATATGTACATGGCTGGGTCGGAACAGAGAAACAGCGTCGTCATCGTGTTTATGGGGAGCCAACCGGCTGGGTCGGAACGGAATGCATGGTCGTGTTCGCCGGGAGGGCTTGGGCGGAACAGCGATGGAAGCGAGGCTGGCGTATCGCTGGCAACGGAGAAATGGCCTTGTGTTCGACCGGCCATGTTCGAAACGGGATCCTGTTGATCGGGAGGGGCCTAGCGTACCGCACAACGAGGAAACAGACCTCCTACGGTCGAAACGGGGGTCCTGTTGATCAGGTGGGGTGTGGCGTACCGCAAAACGGACGAAACGGACTTGTGTTGGAGCGCAACGGTCGAAACGGGGGTCCTGTTGATCGGGAGGGGTGTGGCGTACCGCAAAATGGACGAAACGGACTTGTGTTGGAGCGCTATGGTCAAAATGGGGGTCCTATTCATTGGGAGGGGTGTGGCGTACCGCAAAACGGGACTCCACGGGATACTGTTCATCTCCACAGTCGACCTCCTCCAGCCTCCACGGGCTCCTGTTCATCCAGCCTCCACCGCGCGCTACTCCACCGGCTACTGTTCAACCACCCCTCCACGGGTACCCCTCCACCGTCTACTGTTCATCCAGCCCTCCACACCACGGGGTCCAGTTGAACCACCCCTCCACGGCCACCCCTCCATCGTCTACTATTCATCCAGCCCTCCACACCACGGGGTCCTGTTCATCCAAAGGCAACGCCACCGCTCACTGTTCATCCAACCCCCCATAGCGCTCACTTGTTCATCAACGATCGGCTTCAATTAGCAGCAGCAGCGAAGGAATCGCTCCATCGGATTCAGTTAACATCCATCGATTGATCGCTCGGGTTCAGTTAGAGCCCAACGCCTCGCTCGGGTTCAGTTAGAGCCAACGCCTCGCACACAGGCGCGTACGTGTATGAGAGAAACGCGCATCGCTCGGCCCCCGACCTCCCACCGTAAGTGGCAACTCCCAAAATTTTCCTCCCCCTCGCTTCTACCACGATTTTTTCCGTCATGGACGGCCCAAAGAATGTCATGCAGCTGTGTCTCCGGCCCGCCCAGGACGAAAAGCCCATTTTCTGTCATGATTTTTTGTCATAGAAGTAGGAGCCCACCACATCTATGATGATACCGGGTTTTGTCACAATTATCGTCATTGAAGTGTCATATGAATGATAGAAAAAAAATCGTTCGGCCCAAAATGTCACGGATGTGTCTTTTTTTTGTAGTGAGAAATCCTCTGCGACGACACCTTAGGGTCGTCCGCCCTATGAGGCGGGGAGGCACGGGGAGGCGTTTCGCTCTCCATCATCTCCGGAATAAGATCCCCCAAAGACGAACTCTGTCGAGAAGGGCTGCGATCCGAACTGTAAGACATACGTCTTGGTTATTGTCCTCGAAGATGAAGCAGGATATATTTACTATAAATTACTATTGTTCACTTACAACTCGGTGGAGGGCTGATCCCCTTGCGGGCACTGTGCGATAAGGATGCCCTCCGTGGCAGGGCCCCCCGATGAAGGTTTCTTCCCTCATTTGGAAACCTTTGCTCCCAAGTCTTCAGGAGCGGTCCTTTTCCTTCCTTGGGGAGAGGGAATGTCAGATTCTTCTCCCCGATTATCCTCCTTCGCGGAGATGCTAATTCCCCCGGTTTTGATGAGTAATGCGTGAGGCCCGCTTGCGGCTTCTTTATTCCTCCCTTTATCTTCCCCTGATGGCGCTTGATAAGGTGCGAGCTCAAGCATCCTGGCTAGTACAGGATCCGGTGAGCCTTCGGGAAGGGGGGCCGAACACCTGATTATCTTCGCTTTTTTTATCCAGTCCTGGTCAAAGAGCGACTTTTCAAGATGATGTTGTGATAAATAAAAAGACAGTGTGTTCGGCCGCGGAATTACTTACATGGGTATCTGGACGATTGCAGTTTAGACCCGCATCCTCGGTGGTGTCCGGACACTTTATTCGTGATCCAAAGAATAATCCATACATCCCTTCGAGCATCCCGCCGAAGAATTGCTGAATAGTTCATGGTCCTTCCGGGTTGAACTCCCACATACGGAGAGGTCGACGTTGACATGGCAGGACCCGATGAACTAGCATGACTTGCATTACCTTGACAAGGCTGACATCTCTCTTGAGGAGATCTCGGATGCGACTCTGCAATGTAGGCATGTCATTAACTGGCCCCCAGTCCAGCCCCTTGTTTACCCATGACGCCAGTTGTGGTGGGGGCCCAAACGAAAGGCTGGGGCAGCTACCCACTTAGTACTTCGGAGAGCTGTGATGTAAAACCACTCCCGCTGCCATAAGTCGGACATCTCTGGGAAGGAACCCTTTGGCCACGGAGCATCGGCGCCTTTGCTTATTATGGCACCTCCGCATTCTGTGTGTCGCCCATCGGTCATCTTCGGCTTCAAATTGAAGGTCTTGAGCCATAAGCCGAAGTGTGGGGTGATGCAGAGGAAGGCCTCACACACGACGATAAACGACGAGATGTGAAGGATGGAATCCGGAGCCAGATCATGGAAATCAAGCCCATAATAGAACATAAGCCCTCTAACAAAGGGATCAAGACTAAAGCCTAGCCCTCGGAGGAAGTGGGAAACAAATGCGACACTATCGTTGGGTTCGGGAGTGGGGATGACCTGCCCTTGAGCAGGCAGCCTGTGCGAGATTTCAGCGGTAAGATACCTGGCTTCTCTTAGCTTCTTAATGTCTTCCTCTATGACAAAGGAGGCAATCCACCGGCGTAGAAGGTTCGATCCGGACATGATTGAAGGTCCAAAGCGCTTAGCCAGAGCCTCGGGTGTTGGAATTCGAGGTGGGGGAAGGGAAGGATCGAGCACGAGAAGAAAAGGACAGGCCTTGGCCCCTTTATAAAGAGGGTGAATATCAAGCGTCCTCCGCGCGGCCAACTGGAACTTCCCTAAAATCGAGGAGTCATACCAGCAGGCACGATTGGGTTACCCACACCCGTATTGATGAGAATCCCGTGATAAGGGGAACACGATCTCTGTTTCGACAAGACGTGCCAATAAACCGCCTCGCAACACGTGCAATGGCAGGCTGGGAAAAATGGTTCGCCATGACCAGACCACGGCAGAACGTCACGCTATGAAAAGTTGTCAGCAGATTAGATGTGTGGAAATATTATACTCTCTACGGTGGTATGTGGAATTTGTTTTGCGGAGCCGGACACGATCCTAGTGTTCAAAATCTTCTATGGAGTATTCGGAGGAAGAACCCGCCTTGCAATGCCAAAGACAATCTGCGCGCCGGACTCATTGTCATTGAAGCCTGGTTTAGGGGCTACTATGGGAGTCTTGGATTAGGGGGTCCTCGGACAGCCGGACTATATCCTTTGGCCGGACTGTTGGACTATGAACATACAAGATTGAAGACTTCGTCCTGTGTCCAGGTGGGACTCTCCTTGGCGTGGAAGGCAAGCTTGGCAATTCGGATATGTAGATCTCCTCCCTTGTAACCGAATCTGTGTAACCCTAGCCCCCTCCGGTGTCTATATAAACCGGAGGGTTTAGTCCGTGGGACGAAGAACAACAATCAGAATCATAGGCTAGCTTCTAGGGTTTAGCCTCTACGATCTCGTGGTAGATCAACTCTTGTAATACTCATATCATCAAGATCAATCAAGCAGGAAGTAGGGTATTACCTCCATCGAGAGGGCCGAAACATGGGTAAACATTGTGTCCCCCGCCTCCTGTTACCATCTGCCTTAGACGCACAGTTCGGGACCCCCTACCCGAGATCCGCCGGTTTTGACACCGACAACTCTACCCTCGAAAACTGTTGTGATCCCCTATACTTGTGGGTTATCAACGGGTGATCCCGACGCGTCAGTTTTTGGGCCACGGAAGCGCGTATCTTGAGGGGTGGTGAACAACTGAGTGGGCTCAAGGTTGGGCGGAAGGCGACGATGCCTCCGCTCGTGAACCGCCTCCGAAGCGCTCTGTTGTTGCTCCAGGTGACAGGCCTCGGTCCTTAGCCGTCTGACCTCGGCCCGCATCTCAGATTGTAAACCTGTCAGGCGAGCGCTCTCTGCGTCCACGTCAGCCTGGATCTTGGTTATTTGATCGCAGAGTTTGGTTATCTCAGTGTTGCGCTCAGCCTGGTTCTCGGGCGTTACTGGCATGGCGAGGAGTGTGGTGAGAGCCATAGCCAGCCCGGTCAGAGCTTGAGATGGTGATGGTGCCGATGCAGGGTTGGAGGTTCCTGTGCCAGCCGTGGCAGCCATCGTTGCCGGGTCAGTCGTGTGGGTCGTGCTAGCCATGTAGATGGCGGATCGAGCGGGCGGGTCGAAGGATTCTTGGGCCGGTGCACCTCCAAGGTAGCCCCCAAGCATGCCATCATGAAGTGGGAAAATTGACTCGCCATCGCTCGAAGAGAAGCTGCCATCGTAGTGGACAACCCTGTCCTCGTCGGAGGTCGAGGAGTCGGAGTAGTCGACCCCTTGGGTGAAACCAACGAACACATGCCTCGGCCGGGCGAGTTGTTCGTCCTGAGCCAGCTTGATGTTGTTGGCGAAGACATTCGGCCCAGGTTTGGGTCCGCTAGCCTTGCAAGGCACGGTGGGTCTTGTAACAGCTCTAGCCGCGGCGGGTTGCGTTGGTCGAGCCGATTCGATGATGTCGATGGAGGTGTCCGAATCAGGTTCAGATCCGCCGGCTTTGTCGATGAAGATGTGGATCCGCCGAAGTGGATCGGTACCCGTACTTGATTGACTCAGCCTCGGGGCCCCAAGCCGAATCGTTGATGTAGATCTTTCCGCGGTGACTCTTGGTCATGCGGCTGATGACGTATCCTCCAAGTCCCGTAGGAGGACCCTTCGAATATTCAACACCACCGTGTGATAGCCCCAGGGTGGGCTGAAAGGGCTAGTTATCGACTAGAGGGGGGTGAATAGGCGATTTTTATGAAAGTCTTCAAAACACGGGGGCTTTGAAGACAAACAGTAGAAATGAACCTATTGATATGCAGCAGAAGGTAGACTACACTAGACAAGCCATAGTCAAGTAAGCAATGAAGTGAAAGCACGAAGATTATTAGCAGCTAGGTAGTATGGATCAGGATGGAAGATGGTATGAAGCCAACCAACAACAGTCTTCACAAAGTGAAGTCAATCAGATCATGCAAGCAGGCAATGATTTCACAAAGACAAACTGTAAGTAAAGAGAGGTATGAGATAGAACCGGTTGCTTGGAGAGGACAAGGATTTGTTGGACCAATTCCAGTTGTTGTGACAACTGTACGTCTGGTTAGGGAGGCTGAGATTTAACTCAGAAGACCGCGTCTTTACCTTATTCCCCTTGAGCTAAGAACACTTAGTCCTCGCCCAATCACTCTAGTAAGTATTCAAGGTAGACTTCCAAACCTTCACATGCTTCATTCACTGGAAATCCACAATGATTATTGGATGCTCAGAACGCGACGCCTAACCGGCTGGAGGATTCACAGTCCTCAAGTGTAACAAGTCTTCAGATCACGCGGACAGAAAGACTTCAGTGATTCCTAACACTCTTATGATCTGGGTGTTTTGGGCTTTGTCCTCGCAAGGATCTCTCTCTCAAATGCTTCGGAGGTCGGTTGCTCTCAAACGACAATAGCCGTGCACTAACTCTGAGCAGCCACCAATTTATGGTGTAGGGGATGGGCTATTTACAGCCAGGAGGCAACCCGACCTGATTTGTCCGAAATGACCCTGGGTCACTAAGGAACTGACATGTGTCCAACGGTCAGATTTCAAACACACGCGACATCTTGACTTGGGCTACAAGTAAAGCTGACTTGTCCAGCTCAGGATAAGGTTTGCTCTCATTGTCTTCTCTCGAAGACATAGGATTTGGTTGAGCATCACTTCAGTCACTCTGACTTTGTTCACTTGGAGCCCACTTAACAGTGCGGTGGTTCCTATAACTCAACAAGAAAGAAAAGTAAACTACAAAACAACTATGTCTTCGCACTCCATAGTCTTCACGTGAATGTCTTCTCAAGTCATAATCTTCTTTGTGAATATCTTGACAAACCACCATTGTCTTCAATGCCTTCACACATTTTTAGGGGTCATCTCTGGTAGGTAAACTGAATCAATGTGGGACTACTACCTGTGTTATCCTGCAATTCTCACAAACACATTAGTCCCTCAACCAAGTTTGTGGTCAATACTCCAAAACCAACTAGGGGTGGCACTAGATACACTTACGATCTCCCCCTTTTTGGTGATTGATGACAAACTGGTTGAAGTTTTCAATGGGGATAAAGTATGTGAAAGTTTAAGGATTAAGGCATTGTCTTCATAAGTAGCAAAAGGCTCCCCCTGAAGATGTGCATATAAGTAGTTTGCTTTTGAATGAAAATGCACATGGCAGGTTTTACTTTGTGGAGATCCTCTTCAAATTATGAACACAATTCATCATGCATATAAAGATATAACAAAGATAATGAAATGCATAATGAAAAATGGATGTCTGCGGAATGACTTCATGCGGAATTTATCATCGCATCACAGAGTAACAAAAAAGTAGCAGGCGACCATCGAGTTTAAGTGTTACAACCCAAAGAACCAAATGTATCAAAAGACGACAGTTGTAAACACTTGGCAAAATTGTGCAACCACCCATAAGGACCCGCTTGAAGACTATCAACTCATACGATTCTCCCCTTTTTGTCAGTAATGACCAAAAGGGTTTGAAGACATAGAGTATCTACTCATCCCCATTAGGAGTAGATGAAGGTGCAGGGTCGACGCTGGAGTTTGGTGGTGCAGAAGGGCCTGGTGCAGTTTCGAGATGCAGTGTAGCCATGGTCGGTGAAGTGGCGTCGTCTTCTTCGTCGACGACTCTCGCAACAACAGTTGCAGCCGAAGATGAATATTCAAAATCTTCTATTGATGGAGTGCGGCGCCAGCTCGCATTGTGTGGAGGTCTGGAATCAAATTTGAAGCCCTTAGTGAAGCCATCTTCGCAAAGATCTTCTTCAGGGCATAGTAGTGTGAGACTCTTCCAAGACCGCCGACAGGCTTCATGGGCTACGAGGAAGTTCTTGGTGGCCAAGTTTCTGATGTGATTGACATCCACCAAGATACTCTGCATTTGACGCTTTAGCCAGTCATGGTGCTTGTCCTGCTTCTGATGTAAGGCCACTAGAAGCTCTCGGTCATTGAGTACGCGAGATCGCTTCTGAGGCCTTTGGGTGATTGTACTAGCAGTGGCTTCAGTGTTAGCACGATGTGGCTCACACATATTGCCAGCCAGAGGATAAGCAGTAGTGGCAGCATTGGGAACATGAATTCCTTCTATTGGTTGCGTGAAGCTTTGACGATTAACATTGTGAAGATATAGAGGCTCCTTGGCATGATCAGGGTAGATGGCTTCAACGGACAAATCAACCTCAGGTAGAAAAACAAGATGGTTGTGCACTGAGGGCTGATAGTCAACAGAAGAATGTAGTTTGATCAGGTGCATCACCCATGGAGCATAAAACTTCAAGCCAAACGGATCAATCCCAGATGCAGCAAGTTGTCTAACAAATAAATCCTAGGAATTGAATCTGATGTCATTGACAATATAGAATACCAAAGTCTTCATGGTTCCTTCAAGTTTGGCTTCAGAAGAATATCCCTTGATTGGCCACAGAGTACGCCTTAGAAAGTGATACACTATGCGGGGCAAGTACTCGAGGTCTTTGACGAATAATTCCTTGGGATATTCAGCATCTTGAGGCAATGGCTTCATCATGCTGAGCATCTAGCTCATATTCGGCTCAGGCTTATAAAAGATACTTTGCAGCTCATTTCTGTGTAGCTGAAAACCACGCTCATACAGCTCACCTAGAGTGGGCAGGGAAGTGAGCTCAATGATGTCTTGAGCTTTGGGTTCATGATGCACATCCCCTGTCATCCACTCAAGGATCCATGTCTTCGGATCCCTGTTGTAGCCATGAATGTGAAGTGTGGCATATAACTGCAGCAGAAGCTCTTCATTCCGGTGCTCTTTATACGTTACAAACTGCAAAAGGCCCACATCTATAAAGTAGTCCAGTGCTTCTTCAAGACAGGGCAGCCCAGCAATAGCTTCACAATCAAGACGCATGTGTGGAAAGATCCGCTCTTGATTGTATAGAATGCAGGAGTAATAGCTGCACTGCTGATAGCTCCAGAAGCGATCAGACGAGATCTTTGGCTTCGTATATGGATTCTTGGCATTTTCGAAGAATGTGTTGTGTGCCCTGAAGCTGGTCACGCTGAACGATCTTGGCGATGTGGCAGCACCTGGAAGCCTTGGCAACCTGGGCTTTGGCTTCTGAACCTGAGGCCTCTGCTCAACATGGTAGTCGTACAGTGGTCTGGGAGCAGTTGGAGGAACCAAAACGGGCCATCTCACTGTGACAAGCTGGCCGCGATCATAGGCATGTTCAACGGTGTGAGGCCTTGGAGGTGGAACAGTGGCTTCAACATTCACAGTGGCATCAGGTTGTACTTGGGCTTCAGGCACCATATTAGCTTCAGGCTCCACATTGTCTTCGGCCATGACATCTTCATTGGCGTTAGTAGCGTTGTTTGTGGCAGCCTCAGTGTTTTCAACCTCCTTCTTCAATAACACGAGGGTCGGGCATAGTCACATTCTCCTCAAGAATGACTGGATCAGCAGCAGGGGGTGTAGCAACTCTTTCTTCTTCTCTTGTTTCTTGATCTTCATCGGCTGATGCAGCCGGAATGTCTTCAGCAGCTTTAGCTTCACACACAGAGACATTCACTATAGGGGTGGCTTCAGGAAACACTTGACGTGCTACTGAGCTTTGTTGCGCTTCCCCTTCCGGAATGCTCGACATGGTGACCTGTGGCCTAGGGCCTTTGCGAAGCCTGCGGAAAGCGGGCGACGCCTGTGGTGATGGAGTGGTCTACACCATGTAGTTGTCGTCATCAAGCACCGGAGTAATGACTTGAGGTGGTGGAGTTCTGGGTGTCTCATCATGAATGGGGGTGTCTTGTTGAGGGTGATCCGCCCATGAATCATCCTGAGCAATTGGTTTCAATGGATGACCAATGCTGATGAGTTCGATGTTCGTAAGATTAGGTGATGATACCAATTAGTGCTCGAGTTGAGGAAGGACTTCATCATCTTCAACATTTTCTTCACGACCAATGTCTTCAGCTATGATGGGGTCAACAGCTGGAAATTCTTCATCTTCATGAGCCTCTGCGGAAGCAGGTGTGTGGATCATAATGCGATGATCTTTGTTGGTGGTGGATGGAAGAGCGATAGAGACGGGTTCAACAATGAGGGGCTGAGAGGCCGCAGCATGCTCTTTCTTTTAAGACTTTTTCTTCAGCTCCTTCTTCCATGGTCCATCATCAGAAGCATTCTTGTGCTTGCGTTTCTTGGCTTTGGCTTCAGCCGCCCTTGTCTTCTTCAGTTCTGAAGCCGCTGAGGGGACCTTAGGCTTCGAGCCTGTCATGCTGGCAGGGAAGACAATGTGAGGTTCTTCCTGCCTTGATGCTTCAGCTTGGGCCACAGCAGACTTCTTTTGCTTGGCAACCATCCTGGGGTCGATGCCAGGACGCCCAAGAGCCTTGCACTTCTCAGCCTCATTGTGTGCTTGAACACATTTCTGCGTTGTCGGTGTTCTGGGAACGGGGGTCCCCAGACTTGCCTGCCTGCGGCCTGCTGCGTGGTTCAAAGGAGGCCCAGGACGGCCCATCTTCATCAACACAAGATCAAGACCCTCACGAGGGGCCAAGCCTCGCGGGGCAGATGACCAAGAGCTTCCTCGGGCGCGGCCTCGTTAGGCTGGCTCATGAGGAGGTGGAGAACTCAAGGCGGGGTACCTCGTGAGGTGCCCTTGATGTAAACCATGACGACCAAGGGCGCCAGTCGGGCGCCAGCCCGCGAAGCGTCCTCCTTTCCTCTTTGGTGCAAAGGGGGGCAAGCACAGGCAAGGGCATCAGGCAAAGGCATCCGTTTCGGTGCAACAAGACCAAGACCAGCCCCAACGGCTGGAATGCAGTCATCGTGGAGCCCAAGCAAAGGCGTCATCACGAGCCTTTGGCGGCGAGGACCAACTTTAGTCGGGATAAGTGTACCCGTTGTTCCCCTTCAAAATGGCCAATTGTTGGCGCCCTTCCCGCTCAATATTTGGGAAGAGGCCCAGGGCCTTCGCCTATAAATAGGGGTAGCCACACTCAGACAGGGGACGATTGGATCGAGCATTTGGAATCCAGAGAGAGAGAAACCCGTTCCTCTAGCTAGAGCGACGGGGCACCACTTAGCAGTTCATCACACCCACCAAGAACAGACCCTCGCGAGGCTGTTCTTCCTATCTTGTTCTTCGTCAGCCCCTGAGGCAATCCACACACCACAAACTAGAGTAGGGTATTACACCTAGCGGTGGCCCGAACTAGTATAAATCTTGCGTCTCTTGTGTTGTTCTTGTTAGTAGTTTAGGTCCGTGCGATTCAGTGAGGTACGAGACGGTGGAGGGTTGGATCTCCGCGCGCACCCCAGAGTTCGAACCTTAAGGGTCTGCCGGAACCCGTGATCCGACATTTGGCGCGCTAGGTAGGGGTGCGCCGGAGTCCACCTTCTGCCACCTCGCGTCCCGTCGCATCGTCATCGCCATGACCGGCGACCAAGAGGGCAACCCAGATCCATGGGAGGCGTGGCCCGCCCACGCAGAGCCGCTCGCCTCGGGCGACCCCGTGCCCCAGGTAGCTCGCGGTCCGCAGGGTGCTGCGGGCCGCGGGCGATGCGGACAGGCTCCAACGGCGCTCACACCGCGACAGGCGCGGTCGGCAGCAAGAGCCTCCAACCACGCCGCGACCACATCACCCTACACCCGCCGGGAGCAGGAGAACTCGAGGCGCGCTCACGGTGGCTCGAGCTGCTGCAGGCAGCGAGCTCTTTGAGAGCGGCAGCGACGTCTTCTTTGGAGCGGCGGCGGAGCTCCTGGGCTTCGCCGCCTCGGCGGCTCACCCCTTCTGCACCCAACTCCCACCTCAGGCCGAGGGCGGCCCACACGAGGGCTCCACGCGTGCCCGCGGGCTCCAAAGCTACTCTAGCACCGGCGGCTGTCGGCCGGGCAGTGCCGGTTGCCCCACCACAGCCCAGCGGAGAAGAAGGACTCGACGCAACTCACGGCCCTGGTGGACCGCCGCGCCACCACCCCACGGCGGGCACATCGAGCAGAGCAGCGCGGCACGCTCAGCACTACGGCGTGGCCTTCGGGATGACGGCGCCGGAGGAATACGTGCCCCACATGATGGACCAGGGGCACCCGCATGAGGGAGAACAAGACTCGCTCCCCAGCCCAATATGGGGGGACGAGGCACCAGAAGCCGCGCTCTTCCAGGAGTCTCGAGATGGTCCCACTGGTCACGCCGGGGGCGATGATTATCGGGTACCGCTACTTCCTCAAGAGCAAACATATGCTAACCATAGGTCGCAGGAGGTACAGGTCGCCACGGCGAGAAGCTGCCCCGCTCCCGCAGTCTCCTACCCCTCGGGGGGGGGGGGCGCAGGGGGCTGCCGGAGAGGGGAAGAGATCCGGCATCACCACAGCGGCGTTCGGAGCAAGGCGTTCTCAGGAGGTAGGCCCTCTGCTGGGGAGGTGCCTGAGGGCCTGCCCCTGGCGGAGGACCCGTGGTCGTCGGGGGAACCGCTGGCGACCGCTCTACCCCACCGGCGGCGTCCTGGTTTCCGGTCGTCGTTGGTGGCACTAGAGTGTGGCGCAAGGCGGGGCCCTCGTCTGGCGATATGAAGCAAGGCCGGTACCTGTGAAGAAGGCCCAGTTCCTGTGAAGCTCGCCGCCCGTGATGGTCTCACGTAATAATGAGTGGGCTGCACACGCCCGAGTCTCAGGGGTGCGGCCTCGAGCCCCGGGCTCCCTCCTCGCCCAAGAGCAGCACTTAGCTCAGCTGGTGAGAAGACGTCCAAGACTAGACTAGGTGCCGGACGCGGCCTTTTTCTGCTTTCATTTGGTTTTTCCTCTAGCTGTCGTTTTCCCCCGTTGGATTTAAGTTGAATTTGAGCTTGAAGATTTGCGTGTATTCGGGGAAGGGGTGCTTAGTCTCGTTCAAGCAAATCTCTCATGTTTCGGTTACAACTCCGCCTCAGCTGCCTCCCCTCACGAGCCCCTCGCGAGCCGGGCCAGGCCAAGCTCGCGCACAGCCCAGCCTGTCGTCGCCGCGTCCCCTCCGAAGGGTTTTTGCTGCAGGTCCTACGGATTCGATCGATATACACTCGGATTGCCGCAGCCTCCCGCAGGCTATCTCGGGGCTCGTATGAAACAAAGGTAAACCATCAAACTAGCGCGTCGCCTAGCCTACCACTTCGCGCGGGCGTATGGGCGATGTAACACCTACTAATACGAAGAACACAAGTTTTACATGAGGGGTCCCCCTCCCAAAATGCTCTCACCTCCATCAGGTCAAAACCTGAGTTCTATCCATGCAGGGTAATGGAACAAGGACAATACATGATCAGTCGGATAAATCCCCCAATGCATCCTCAGGGGCACCTCCCGAGCCATTGCTGGCATCGCTGGCCTCGCCATCGCTGTCCGCGTGATCGTCGGCGGCATCTAGGTCATTCACCACGTCGCCCTCATCGGCGGCCACAACCACGCCGTCGTCATCTGAAGCGAAGGCCCTGACGAGGGCATCCACGTTGTCTTCCACCCAGTGCGCCAGGTCGCCCCGGGCGGCCTGGGGAACTGTAACACCCCGGATTCGATGCGCCAGGTGTCCGCCAGTTGTTCGCCGTCGTTGCCATGTCATTTGCTTGCGTGTTGCATTTTATCATGTCATCATTTGCATTTCTTTTTGCATACGTGTTCGTCTCATGCATCCGAGCATTTCCCCGTTGTCCGTTTTGCAATCCGGCACTCCTATGTCTCCCGGCGCCCCCTTCTTGCCTCTCTTCGTGTGCGGGTATTAAACTTTCTCGGAATGGACCGAGGTTTGCCAAGCGGCCTTGGTATAGCACCGGTAGACCGCCTGTCAAGTTTCGTGCCATTTGGAGTTCGTTTGGTACTCTAACGGTTAACCGGGTAACCGCAAAGCCCTCTTGGTGTTGCAGCCCAACACCCCTTTCAAAGTGGCCCAAAACCCAGCAAACTCCCCTCAATGCTCTCGGTCGTTCGATCACGATCGCGTGGCCGAAAACCGCACCTCATTTGGACTCTCCTAGCTCCCTCTACCTATATATATGCCTCCCCCTCCGAAATTCCGGATCAATTCGCCCCGAAACACTAATTTCCCCTCCGCGCCGCGCCGGACATGTCCGGTCCGGCCGGACGAAACCCGCCGCCGCCCCGCAGCCAGTGGCCGCCCGCCAAGTGGCACCCATGCCCTCTCCATGACGCGCCCGCGGAGCCCATCCGGGCCCGCGTGGGCCGGATCCCGCCGCCGCCCCCGCCTCCGCCTTCCACGGCGCCCGCGCGCCGCTTCGCCGTCGTCGGCCGCCGCCAGCGCCTCCTCGCCGCCCGCCGCCCGGATCCCGCCTTCGCGCCGCCACCCGCTACTCTGCCGCGCGCCTCGCCCGGAGCAGAGCTCTCCGCGCCTCCCAAGGCCACTGCCCTCACCGAGCTGCCGCCCGCCGCCGCGCCCGGCCGCCGCCGCCGCCGCTCCGCCGCGCTGCTGCCAAGCGCGTCCGCACCTCGCCGCCCCTCGCCGTCCTCCTCCGCTCCGGCCAGAGCCGAGCTTCGCCCGGCTCGCCAAGCATCATCGCGGATCTGGGAGGGGATGAGATCCACCACTCCCCGATCCAACGCATACGCCTGCGTCCCGGATCTGCCGTCCGCTTCCCTCCGTCCCCTGTGTTGACTTTCCACGGCCCCTGATTTCTCCAAGTCATTATCTGTGATAAATTTTGTTGCATTTTCATCGCACCATAACTTTGCACCCGTGGCTACGTTTTGGGCGTGTAGCATACCGAATTGTTCGCCTCGATGAGTACATAATTTCGTTCCATTGCATTATTTTCATTTGAGGTCATCTTGATGCCTTAATCATCGTTGGAAGAGGGCTATGTGATGTTAGTTTCAGATTCTTATCAGAACATGCACTTTTGTCATTTTTCCCATGATTGATGTGTGCACCCTATGAACTTGAGTCCTACATGTGTTTAGTAATATGCCATGCCATCTTTCCAGGGGTTTATTCCATGTATTTTTGTGATCTCTTTGGTGACTAGCACAAGCATGCAAACTAGGCTTCATGATATTGCTGATTTCAGCCCCTGTTCTGCTGATATTTTTATGCCATGTTAACTTGATGCTACCGAGAAATCCATACTTATTTTGAGATACTTCAGTAAGGATGTTTTGAACATATGGTTATGCTATATCCATCCATGCCCTTGATTGCAATTATGGAGTGCCATATCTTGAGTCAATCGAGCTCTACTTTTGCTATAAAATGTTTCCTGGCAGATTGTTTACATGTTATTCAATTTTGCCAAGGTTGTTGTAGTTGATACATGAATGCTATGATGTTTTTCTTGCCATGTATAGATTCTATGCCATGTCTTCTTACTGTTGGTTGCCTTGTCATGCCATGTATTGCTCTGTGTTGAGTGGTTCAAGCTCACCAACATGCCTACTTATCGTTGTTCCTGCCATGTTTAAATTTGTCATATAACTTGCCATGTTTACATGGGTGCCATCATATTTTCTGTGCCCTTTTGGCTCATGGTCAGTAAGGGACTTTTGTTCTATGAAATTAGTAGATTCATGCCATGCCTTTGTTTGCCATTTTAAGTTCCTGTAACATGTTGTTTCATAGCTCTAAACATTGCAACCTGATGTTATTTCCTCATAAGTCTGAAACTGTTATTATTTGCAATCTTGCCATGTTCTAGTGATTTCTAGAGTTAGCTCAGTGTTCATGTTTTGTAATGCTTTACCTGTAAATCATGCCCATGCCTTTTTTTATTGCGTTGAGATGCCGTAGCTTGTTGTTTAGGTGCTTGCAATATGCCTAGTTGCTGTTTTGGACAGCTTGTCCTTTAAACTTGTTTCATGTGTATGTGTTGAACCGTTGCTCCGTTTTGAGTGTGCTCTATATGAAACTTGCTTGATTTTGCATGTAGTTTCATATTATCATGTTGCATCCTTGTTTTGAGGTGTTTGCTTTATGTTTGGATGCATTTTGCATCAATGCCATGCTTATCTTGTTTTGCTCATATCTTCTAGGCCGTAGCTCCGAATCTAATCAACTTTATATGTAACATGACTAGAATTTCGTGTAGATCATCATGGTGCATCTTAACTTGCTGTTTAACAACTTGAACATAAGGTTTATTCAGATCTGGACCAATTTCGAAATTTGCATATGAGGACTTACCGGAATTGTTATATGTTGCTTCCGGCCTCATTTAAACTTGTCTTGTTGTGTTGCTCTTGTATGCATTATCCCTTGCCATGAGTAGCTTCATGTAGTCTTGTCATGCATCATGCTTGTTTGTGCATAATGCCTTGTTCATGCGTGGTGTGTTTACCATGTTGTGTGCTTCTTCTTGTTAGTTCCTGTTTCGTTGCGATCGTGAGGATTCGTTCGTCTACGCTTGGTTCGGCTTCATCCGTTCGTCTTCTTCATGGACTCGTTCTTCTTCCTAGCGGGATTTCAGGCAAGATGACCGTCACCTTGGATCTCATTACTATCATTGTTATGCTAGTTGCTTCGTTCTATCGCTATGCTGCGCTACCTATCACTTGTTCCTCAAGCCTCCCAAATTGCCATGTCAGCCTCTAACCTTTTGCACTCTTCCTAGCAAACCTTTGTTTGGCTATGTTACCGCTTTGCTCAGCCCCTCTTATAGCGTTGTTAGTTGCAGGTGAAGATGAAGTTTGTTCCTTGTTGGAACATGGAGATGTTGTTCCTTGTTGGAACATGTTTACTTGTTGGGATATCACAATATATCTTATTTAATTAATGCATCTATATACTTGGTAAAGGGTGGAAGGATCGGCCTTATGCCTGGTGTTTTGTTCCACTCTTGCCGCCCTAGTTTCTATCATATCGGTATTATGTTCCCGGATTTTGCGTCCCTAACGCGGTCGGGTGATTTATCGGACCCCCTTGACAGTTCGCTTTGAATAAGACTCCTCCAGCAAGGCCCAACATTGGTTTTACCATTTGGCTCACCTATGCCCTTTTTCCCTTGGGTTTCCGGAGCCCAAGGGTCATCTTTATTTAGCCCCGGGCCAGTGCTCCTTCGAGTGTTGGTCCGAACCGAGCAGCCTGCGGGGCCACCACGAGGAAACTCGAGGGTTGGTTTTACTCGTAGCTTGACTTATCCGGTGTGCCCTGAGAACGAGGTACGTGCGACTCCTATCGGGATTTGTCGGCACATCCGGGCGGCTTTGCTGGTCTTGTTTTATTGCTGTCGAAATGTCTTGTAGCCAGGATTCCGAGACTGATCGGGTCTTCCCGGGGATAAGGAATATCCTTCGTTGATCGCAAGAGCTTATCATGGGCTAAGTTGGGACACCCCTGCAGGGTATAAACTTTCGAGAGCCGTGCCCGCGGTTATGTGGCAGATGGGAATTTGTTAATATCCGGTTGTAGTAAACTTGAAGCAAACTCTTCTAAAATACACCAACCGTAGCGTAACCGTGAGTGTCTCTTTTCGGGTTGATCGAGAGGAGAACACGGTTTCGGGTTATGTCGGCGTAAGTAGGAGTTCAGGATCACTTCTTGATCATTACTAGATGACGACCGTTCCTTTGTTTCTCTTCTCGCTCTCATTTGCGTATGTTAGCCACCATACATGCTTAGTCGCTGCTGCAACCTCACCACTTTACCCTTCCTTTCCCTTTAAGCTTTGCTAGTCTTGATACCCATGGTAATGGGATTGCTGAGTCCTCGTGGCTCACAGATTACTACACCACCAGTTGCAGGTACAGGTTTGCGATGATCATGACGTGAGGCGATGTTTGCTTTTTTGGAGTTCTTCTTCCGCTTCTTCTTCGATCGGGGATAGGTTCGGTCGGCAGCCTGGGCTAGCAGGGTGGATGTCGTTTGAGCTTCTGTTTATGTTTCATCCGTAGTCGGATGTTGATCTTGTATATGATGTTGATGTATTCTTGTGGCATATGTGCCTTATGTATGTATCCCCATCTATTATGTAATGTTGATGTAATGATATCCACCTTGCAAAAGCGTCTTCAAGATGCGCTTCTATCCTTGGTGGGACCTTCGAGTTCCTTTAGGATAGGGTCGCATCTTGGGCGTGACAAGTTGGTATCAGAGCCTCGACCGACCTTAGGAGCCCCCTTTATTGATCGTGTAGTTTGGCCGTTGTTGAGTCTAGAAGAAAACTATTTTCGGAGTCTAGTTATATCGGAAAGTAGGAATTCTTTTTACTCCTCTGCCCCTTCGTCGCTCTGGTCAGGAATCTTGACGTAGGTGTTTTGAACTACTCCTCTTCCCCTTCAAATTTTTCTTAGGATCACGTGGTTAGTTTTCTGATCGTTGTTCCTCAGCTCTTTGCATCCGGTGCATTTCTCGTCATGGCGATTCGACCCTCTTTGTTTTGCAAGTTCAATCCTCAGTTGTTTTCTTTTCCCACCCGCCCTCCCTGTTCTTCTTCTCGGAACCGGAGTCCGTAATCGAGTATCGATCCTACTCGTGCGAAGTCTTTGCTTTCTATCCTCATTGTTCTCAACCAGTTTTTTCTCTTCAAGTTATTCGTCGTTTTTCCCCTTCCAAGTTGCCTTTGTTTTTCCCGCCCTCCCACCCTTTTTCTTCCCGGAGTTTGAGTCTGTTTCGACAATCAATTTCATTCGTGCGGAGCCTCTTCAGGTTTTCCCTCAATTATTTCAACAGGTGAATTCTCGTCTCGTTCGTCATTCTTCATCTCTTTCTTTTTCGGTGGATTCAATTCCATTTTTCGGTAGTGATTATATTCTTTCCTCGGCTCAAGTGTTTTCCCTGCTCGTTCGCCTCTCTCCAGTTTATCCTTCCGGAGTGTTCAAGACATCTCAGGAGATTCGTCTATGTTCAAATTAATTCGAGGTTGACACCTCATTCTAATATTTTAATTGTTCCGGTGCATCATCTATCTGCTCATCAACCCTTTCCAACGATGTTTTCTTTTCAGTGGGCCCTAACCCACAGGTCTTTTCCCAGGATCTTACCTGACTCTTTTAATTTCCCCGGAGCTATTCCCAATTCTTTTCAAGTGTGACGTAAGAATGGATTTCATCAGTCACATGCCATCTCCAACATCGCTTTCAAATTCTTTTCATCTCGGGTTCTACTTTTCCTCTTTTTCATTATTCAGGAGTTTCTCAACAATTTTGGTGGTGTTTATCGTTGTCCTTGTAGACCGGAGTAGATTTTTTCTCTTAAATCTTGTCCGTTCCCTCGGAGATTCATGGTGCTAGCTCGATGTTATCCTATCAAATTGTTTCTAGTCGTGCAATTCTTTTCATCAATCCGGAGTATTTCAGGTGTTGCTTTCCGTCTCAATCATCCGGAGGCCATCTTTTCGGAAGATTTCTTCGTTCCAAGTCTTCAAAGTCGTTCTCCAATTATTCTATATCCGTGCCCCTTCGCTCGTCTCAATATTCTTCCGGTGCTGCGTTCAAGCATTCGTTAATCAGTTCGCAATCTCTTCGATCTCTTTTCTCTAAATTCCCTCAAGTATCTTCGTGCGTTTCTAATTCTTCCCGGCGATTCTTTTTCTTTTCTTCGTTCATTGTCATTTCTTACGGTGGTTCGCTCAAGATTCTTTTTCCTTGATTATCATATTAATCCATTCGTTCCTTTCAACCTACCGGTGATTCATGAAGACCTTCTCAAGTTTGCGATATGTCACTTCTCAATTCTTTTTCAAGAAGAATAAGTAGTATGTAAAATCCATTGTTTGTCATCAATTTAATTTGATGAAGGATAAGCACACAATAAATCTTATTCTTATTTCCTCGAGGTGATTCAATCTTTTTTTTTTGGAGTTTGTTCTTAATGAATAAATTCTAGTCCCAAGTCTTTTTATCTTTTCTTTTCCGGAGTTAAAATTTCCTCGGCCATCTTGTCGGAACCTCCATCTAAATCACCGCAAGGCTCATCTTATTCTTTCATCCTTCAATTCGATTTCATCATCCTTTTTGTCACCAGAGTTCTTCATGGTGGTTCTTCATGATTTAATTCATTCTTCAAGAGCTCATCAAGATTTTGTTGGCGGAGTTCAAGTATCTTTCCTTCTCGCATCTCGAAGTGCAATTAATTCTCCGTATTCTTTTGAAGTGGAGTTTTGCATTTCTTCGTTCCTCTAAGCTATCCAATCATTTCCGTTTGTGGCCGGTTATCATCTTATGATCTTGAGATGTTACCTATAAGCCCACAACAAGCTTATTTCTTTTCGTTGGTGAATTTTTTTCAACAACTCCGTTCAATCCTTCCTTCTAAGTTCTTTTCATTCAATTCTTTCAATTCTTCCGGAGGCATTGTGTTGTTCCTCTCATCAACTATCATTCCATCGTCTCAAGTTCATGTTCTATTCTTTCCATGTTCAGCCGGAGTGCTGCAAAAATCCTTTCAGTCTTATTCGTTTCTTTTCTCATTCTAACCACTCCGGTTAGAACGAGTGGTTTCATAGTCTATCTGATTCCGTGAGCTTTCGATCCTCGTCATTCTTGTCGCTCATCTCTTCTTCTCGAGTGCTCTCGACTCTTTGGTTCTTCTCATGAGTTCTTGTTTCACCTCATCCCTTTTTCCCTTCCGTCTCGGTCCTAAGATCACGGGACGAGATCTCTTGTTAGTGGAGGAGTGTTGTAACGCCCCGGATTCGTTGCGCCAGGTGTCCGCCAGTTATTCGCCGTCGTTGCCATGTCATTTGCTTGCGTGTTGCATTTTATCGTGTCATCATTTGCATTTCTTTTTGCATACGTGTTCATCTCATGCATCCGAGCATTTTCCCCGTTGTCCGTTTTGCAATCCGGCACTCCTATGTCTCCCGGCGCCCCCTTCTTGCCTCTCTTCGTGTGCGGGTATTAAACTTTCTCGGAATGGACCGAGGATTGCCAAGCGGCCTTGGTATAGCACCGGTAGACCGCCTGTCAAGTTTCGTGCCATTTGGAGTTCGTTTGGTACTCCAACGGTTAACCGGGTAACCGCAAAGCCCTCTTGGTGTTGCAGCCCAACACCCCTTTCAAAGTGGCCCAAAACCCAGCAAACTCCCCTCTATGCTCTCGGTCGTTCGATCACGATCGCGTGGCCGAAAATCGCACCTCATTTGGACTCTCCTAGCTCCCTCTACCTATATATATGCCTCCCCTCCAAATTCGGATCAATTCGCCCGAAACCCCAATTTCCCCTCGCGCGCGGGACATGTCCGTCCGGCCGACGAAACCGCTGCCGCGCGCAGCAGCTGGCCGCCACCACGTGGCACCGCGCCCTCCCGCCGCCATGCCCACGGAGCCCATCCGGGGCCTGCGAGCGATCCCGCTGCCGCCGGCTGCTCGCCCGGCCGCCGCCGCCTCGGCGCGCTTCGCCCGCTGCCGCCGCGCGCGTCGCCCGCCCTCCGCCTTCCACGGCGCCCGCGCCTCCCGCCGTCGTCGGCCGACGCCCGCCGCGCCTCCTCGCCGCCGATGCCATTGGATCCCGCCTTCCGCGCCGCCGCCGCTTTCCTCTGCTGCGGCGCGCCTCGCCGGGCAGGAGCTCTCCGCGCGCCTCCGCGCCCACTGCCCTCGCCGGAGCTGCCGCCCGCCCGCCGCCGGGCGATGCTGCTTGCTGCCGCCGGCGTCCGCGCCCCGCCGCTCGCCGTCCTCCTCCGCTCCGGCCAGAGCCGGAGCTCGCCGGAGCCGCCGCATCATCGCCGGATCTGGGGAGTGGGATGAGATCCACCACTCCCCCGATCCAAATGCCCACGCCCGCGTCCCGGATCTGCCCGTCCCGCTTCCCTCCGTCCCAGGTTGACTTTCCCCGAGCCCCGGATTTCCTCCGAGTCATTATCTGTGATAAATTTTGTTGCATTTTCATCGCACCATAACTTTGCACCCGTGGCTCCGTTTTGGGCGTGTAGCATACCGAATTGTTCATCTCGACAAGTACATCATTTAATTCCATTGCATCATTTTCATTTGAGGTCATATTGATGCCTGAATCATCGTTGCAAGAGGGCTATGTGATGTTAGTTTCAGATTCTTATCAGAACATGCACTTTTATCATTTTTGCCATGATTGATGTGTGCACCCTATGAACTTGAGTCCTACATGTGTTTTGTAATATGCCATGCCTTCTTTACAGGGGTGTATTCCATGTATTTTTGTGATCTCTGTGGTGACTAGCACAAGCATGCAAACTAGGCTTCATGATGTTGCTGATTTCAGCCCCTGTTTTGCTGATATTTTTATGCCATGTTAACTTGATGCTACCGAGAAATCCATGCTTATTTTGAGATACTTCAGTAAGGATATTTTGAACATATGGTTATGCTATATCCATCCATGTCCTTGAATTCAATTATGGAGTGCCATATCTTGAGTCAATCGAGCTCTACTTTTGCAATAAAATGTTTCCTAGCAGATTGTTTACATGTTATTCAATTTTGCCAAGGTTGTTGTAGTTGATCCATGAATGCTATGATGTTGTTCTTGCCATGTATAGCTTCTATTCCATGTCTTCTTACTGTTGGTTGCCTTGTCATGCCATGTATTGCTCTGTGTTGAGTGGTTCAAGCTCACCAACATGCCTACTTATCGTTGTTCCTGCCATGTTTAAATCTGTCATATAACTTGCCATGTTTACATGGGTGCCATCATATTTTCTGTGCCCTTTTGGCTCATGGTCAGTAAGGGACTTTTGTTCTATGCAATTAGTAGATTCATACCATGCCTTTGTTTGTCATTTTAAGTTCCTGCATGTTGTTTCATAGCTCTAAACATTGCAACCTGATGTTATTTCCTGATAAGTCTGAAACTGTTATTATTTGCAATCTTGCCATGTCATTTTGAGCATGTTCTAGTGATTTCTGGAGTTAGCTCAGTGTTCATGTTTTGTAATACTTGACCTGTACATCATGCCCATGCCTTTTGTTATTGCGTTGAGATGCTGTAGCTTGTTTTTTAGGTGCTTGCAATAGGCCTAGTTGCTGTTTTGGACAGCTTGTCCTTTAAACTTGTTTCATGTGTATGTGTTGAACCGTTGCTCCGTTTTGAGTGTGCTCTATATGAAACTTGCTTGATTTTGCATGTAATTTCATATTATCATGTTGCATCCTTGTTTTGAGGTGTTTGCTTGATGTTTGGATGCATTTTGCATCAATGCCATGCTTATCTTGTTTTGCTCATATCTTCTAGGCCGTAGCTCCGAATCTAATGAACTTTATATGTAACTTGACTAGAATTTCGTGTAGATCATCACGGTGCATCTTAACTTGATGTTTAACAACTTGAATATAAGGTTTATTCAGATCTGGACCAATTTCTAAATTTGCATATGAGGACTTACCGGAATTGTTATATGTTGCTTCCGGCCTCATTTAAACTTGTCTTGTTGTGTTGCTCTTGTATGCATCATCCCTTGCCATGAGTAGCTTCATGTAGTCTTGTCATGCATCATGCTTTTTTGTGCATCATGCCTTGTTCATGCGTGGTGTTTACCATGTTGTGTGCTTCTTCTTGTTAGTTCCTGTTTCGTTGCGATCGTGAGGATTCGTTCGTCTACGCTTGGTTCGGCTTCATCCGTTCGTATTATTCATGGACTCGTTCTTCTTCCTAGCGGGATTTCAGGCAAGATGACCGTCACCTTGGATCTCATTACTATCATTGCTATGCTAGTTGCTTCGTTCTATTGCTATGCTGCGCTACCTATCACTTGTTCCTCAAGCCTCCCAAATTGCCATGTCAGCCTCTAACCTTTTGCACCCTTCCTAGCAAACCGTTGTTTGGCTATGTTACCGCGTTGCTCAGCCCCTCTTATAGCGTTGTTAGTTGCAGGTGAAGATGAAGTTTGTTCCTTGTTGGAACATGGAGATGTTGTTCCTTGTTGGAACATGTTTACTTGTTGGGATATCACAATATATCTTATTTAATTAATGCATCTATATACTTGGTAAAGGGTGGAAGGCTCGGCCTTATGCCTGGTGTTTTGTTCCACTCTTGCCGCCCTAGTTTCCGTCATATCGGTATTATGTTCCCGGATTTTGCGTCCCTAACGCGGTCGGGTGATTTATGGGACCCCCTTGACAGTTCGCTTTGAATAAGACTCCTCCAGCAAGGCCCAACATTGGTTTTACCATTTGCCTCACCTATGCCCTTTTTCCCTTGGGTTTCCGGAGCCCAAGGGTCATCTTTATTTTAGCCCCCCCCCCCGGGCCAGTGCTCCTTCGAGTGTTGGTCCGAACCGAGCAGCCTGCGGGGCCACCACGGGGAAACTCGAGGGTTGGTTTTACTCGTAGCTTGACTTATCCGGTGTGCCCTGAGAACGAGGTACGTGCGACTCCTATCGGGATTTGTCGGCACATCCGGGCGGCTTTGCTGGTCTTGTTTTATTGTCATCGAAATGTCTTGTAGCCAGGATTCCGAGACTGATCGGGTCTTCCCGGGAGAAGGAATATCCTTCGTTGATCGCAAGAGCTTATCATGGGCTAAGTTGGGACACCCTGCAGGTATAAACTTTCGAGAGCCGTGCCCGGTTATGTGGCAGATGGAATTTGTTAATATCCGGTTGTAGTAAACTTGAAGCAAACTCTTCTAAAATACACCAACCGTAGCGTGCGTCGTGAGTGTCTCTTTTCGGGTTGATCGCGAGGAGAACACGGTTTCTGGGTTATGTCTGACGTAAGTAGGAGTTCAGGATCACTTCTTGATCATTACTAGATGACGACCGTTCCTTTGTTTCTCTTCTCGCTCTCATTTGCGTATGTTAGCCACCATACATGCTTAGTCGCTGCTGCAACCTCACCACTTTACCCCTTCCTTTCCTTTAAGCTTTGCTAGTCTTGATACCCATGGTAATGGGATTGTTGAGTCCTCGTGGCTCACTGATTACTACACCACCAGTTGCAGGTACAGGTTTGCGATGATCATGACGTGAGAGCGATGTTTGCTTCTTTTGGAGTTCTTCTTCCGCTTCTTCTTGATCGGGGATAGGTTCCAGTCGGCAGCCTGGGCTAGCAGGGTGGATGTCGTTTGAGCTTCTGTTTATGTTTCATCCGTAGTCGGATGTTGATCTTGTATATGATGTTGATGTATTCTTGTGGCATTTTTGCCTTATGTATGTATCTCCATCTATTATGTAATGTTGATGTAATGATATCCACCTTGCAAAAGCGTCTTCAAGATGCGCTTCTATCCTTGGTGGGACCTTCGAGTTCCTTTAGGATAGGGTCGCATCTTGGGCGCGACAGGAACTGGGGCGATGGCTGCGTCGAAGTTGAAGTGGGGGTCCATGTCCCGGAGATGACTGAAGACACGAGAAAAGGCGTGCCCAAGCAGCGCGCAGCTCCTCTCCTCCACCAACCTGTCGGCCCTAACCGACCGCGCCTCCAACGCCAGCCACCACGTCGGTGAAGAACTGAAGGTTGCCGGCGTGGTGGTCACGTGTGGCTGGCCTACCGCCGCCTCGCAGATGTTATCCAAGGCCACGTTAGCTCTTTCCGGAGCCTTGGCGAGCATGGGGCGGTGCTCATGCTCCAAGACTCGCCACGACGATCTCGTCCGCGATTCAGCGCGCAACAGCCTCGGCCTCCTCCACCGGGCGGCGAAGGCGCCTCGGCCCGAGAGGTGGTGGATTCCTCTGCGCCACCTCAAGGGCGGCTCAAGAGCATCGCCCGCCAGATAGCCTCCTCCAGTTTGGTCCTCAAGGCAGCAGTCCTGCCCTCAGCCTCGGCCTTGAGCAACCCCAACCGCTCCTCAAACTCACGCTCGAGGTTCGAGCGTGCCGCCGCCACTCGGCGTCCGACCTCCTCCATGACGCGGGCTTCCCGTGCGGCAACCTCATCCTCTGCCCGCGTCGCTAAGCGCTCCCTCGTCTCCAAGCGCCCGTACTCGCGCGCGCGTTCGGCAGCTTCTAGCGTCAGCGCCTCTTCACGCTTCTGGAGCTCCGCCGAGTCGCCAGAAGCCACCTTCATCGACGCAAGGGCTGCCTCGCGCAGCTCCGCTTGCTCCTCCAACGAGTGGCACCGGGCTAGGGCTTCCCGTGCCCGCTCCTCCGCCGCCTCTCGCAGCCTGTCAGCTGCCCGGGCCTCTTCGATGGCCCGAGAACAGGCCTCTCGGGAGGCTGCCAGCGACACCCTAGCCTCTTCAGCATCAAGCTCTCGCTGGCGACGTGCAAGGGCGGCAGCATCCTCCAGCTCACGCCTCTCTGCAACCAGGCGCACGCCTTCTGCCGCAAGGCGCGCGTCTTCGTCAGTGAGTTCTTCACCGAGAAGGCTCACCGCGTCGGCCGCCCTTCGAAGAAATCCTTGGTGAAGGGCGCGACGCCCCGGCGCGGCCACAAGACGCCCCTCCACACCACCGACCGCCCCGGACGGGCGCGGGGAGCCGCGAATCAACACTCCCCCTCCGGGCAGGGGGCTGGGGGCTGGCACCCTCGCGACGGTCGGGCGCGCCGCGCCAGAATCCCGACCTGGAGCCAGCCCATCCCCAGACGAGGGGCGCAGGAAGCGCCTCAGCCAATCGCCGTCCATGGTGAGCCGAGAAGCCCACGGCAGCCTAGCTATGTGTAACGCCCCCGATGCGGCTATATCTCCCACGTGTCGAGGCACGACTTAGAGGCATAACCGCATTGAAAGCAATGTCGCAAGTGAGGTAATCTTCACACAACCCATGTAATAATTAAGGGAAAGATACATAGTTGGCTTACAGTCGCCACTTCACACAGTACATAGATAAACATTCATCATTCAGAGTACACTCAAGGTCCGACTACGGAACCAAAATAAAAGAAGATACCCCAAATGCTAACACAGATCCCCGAATCATCCCAACTGGGCACCACTACTGATCATCTGAAACGACACATAGTAACGACCACGCCCTCGTCGAACTCCCACTTGAGCTCGGTGGAATCACCTGCACTGGCCTCATCGGAACCTGCAACTGTTTTGGAAGTATCTGTGAGTCACGGGGACTCAGCAATCTCACACCCGCGAGATCAAGACTATTTAAGCTGATAGGAAGGACAAGGTAGTAAAATGGAGCTGCAGCAAGCGACTAGCATTTATGGTGGCTACTTCGCAAAAGAGAGCGAGGAGAGAAGCAAAGCGCGGTCGTGAAACTAATAGCGATCAAGAAGTGATCCTAAACTACTTACGTCAGACATAACTCCAACACCGTGTTCACTTCCCGGACTCCGCCGAGAAGAGACCATCACGGTTACACACGCGGTTGATGTGTATTTTAAATAAGGTCATCTTTGGGTTTTCTACAACCGGACATTAACAAATTCCCATCTGCCTCATAACCGCGGGCACGGCTTTCGAAAGATATTACCCTGCAGGGGTGTCCCAACTTAGCCCATTATAAGCTCTCACGGTCAACGAAGGATTATTCCTTCTACCGGGAAGACCCGATCAATCTCGGAATCCCGGACTACAAGACATTTCGACAGCAATAAAACAAGACCAGCAAAGCCGCCCGAATGTGCCGACAAATCCCGATAGGAGCTGCACATATCTCGTTCTCGTGGCACACGGATGAGCCGACGTCGGGTTGGCATAAACCCTGGTTGCCCAAGGGCGCGGACATCGCTCAAGTTGGACCAGCAATCGAAGGAGAACTGGCCCGGGTTAAAATAAAGATGACCCTCGGGCTCGCGATAACCCGGGGAAAAGGCTTAGGTGGCAAATGGTAAAACCAAAGTTGGGCCTTGCTGGGCGAGTCTTATTCAAAGCGAACTGTCAAGGGGTCCCATAAATCACCCAACCGTAAGGAACGCAAAATCAAGGAACATAACACCGGTATGACGGAAACTAGGGTGGCAAGAGGGAACAAAACACTGGCATAAGGCCGAGCCTTCCACCCTTTACCAAGTATATAGATGTATTAATAATAGCAGATATATATTGTGATATCCCCAACAAGTAAACATGTTCCAAAAGGAACAACATCTCCAAGTTCCAACAAGGAACAAACTTCACTTCACCGCAACTAACAACGCTATAAGAGGGCTGAGCAAAGCGGTAACATAGCCAATCAACGGTTTGCTAGGAAAGGATGGTTAGGGGCTGACATGGCAATATGGGTGGCATGATATAGCAAGTGGTAGGCATCGCAGCAAAGGCATAGCAAAAGAGCGAGCAACTAGCATAGCAAAGATAGAAGTGATTTCGAGGGTATGGTCATCTTGCCTGCAATGTTCTCAGAGTTGTCGAAAGCTTGATCCTCGAAAACGTTCTCAACGGGCTCCTCGCTCACGCACTCGCCTCCGACTCTACCCAAGGCAACAACACAAACAAAGGAACCACAATAAATCACGGTGCAATGCACAATCAACATGATGCAAAACATGGCATGATATGCATGATGAGATATGCAATGCTTATGTGCTCCGAAGGTAGATGATGAACCAGGCATCAACTTGGCAAACCAAGCATGCCACTGAAAAGATGAGATGATTTCGTTGAAATCGATATAAAGATCACCGAATCGGATGCACGGTTTGCAAATGGCAAGCAAAACAAGAATGGCGCAAATCTGCCATTAACAGCATGATGCCACTTAGCAAGCAACAATTAATTAAGCTACTGCACCCAAACGTATCAACAAAGCACATGGCAGTAATCTACACATGATGCTCGACAAAAGATGAGCACTGAGCTACGGCTAGTTCACATCATAACATGTTCAAACAAGCATGGCAAAAGTGCTCAAAGTAACAGGCTGGACATGGCAAAAACAGTAACAGGTTGCAATGTTCAGAGCATCAAAACTACATGCTACAGGCACTTAAAATAGCAAAACATGGCATGGCATGAATCTACTCAAAGCCTAGAACAAAAGTCCCTTACTGACCATAAGCCAAAAAGGACTAGAAAATATAGTAACACTCATGGCAATATTGAAAGTCTCGTTAACAGATTCAGCAACTAGACATGTCAAAAACTGATAACGAGATGGCATGTTTACAAGCTCAATGCACTCACTACAGAGCCTCAAATCATAAACTAAGCATCCATACATCGAGAAGACCTGACATAGAAGACATCCATGGCAAGAACAATTACATAGCATATATGGATCAACCACAACAAGCTAGGCAAAATTGAATAACACGTATACAATCTGCCAGGAATCATTTGGTAGCAAAAGTAGAGCTCGATTGACTCAAGATATGGCATCCCATAATTGCAAACAAAGGCATGGATGGATAGAGCAAGTCATGCTTTACAAAACACCCTTACTGAAGTATCTCAAAATATGCATAGATCTCTCGGTATCATCAAGCAAACATGGCATCAAAATCAGCTAAAACAGGGCTGAAATCAGCAACAATAGGACACCTACTTTGCATGCTTGTGCTAGTCACCACATAGATCACAAAAATACATGGCATACACCACTGGAAAGAAGAAATGGCATTTTACAAAACACATGTAGGACTCCAATTCATAGGGTGCACATATTAATCATAGCAAAAATAACAAAAGTGCAACTCCTGATAAAAATCAGAAACTATCAGCACATTGCACTCTTCCAACAGCATTTCGGGCATCAAGATGAGCTCAAATGAAAATGATGCAATGGAATGAAATGATCTACTCTTCGAGGCGAACATTTTGACATATTATACGCGAAAAATGGATCTACGGATGCGAAGATATAGCAAGTTGAATATTGCACAAAATTAACAAACGATGCAAAAACTTAGAGAAAAACAAAGGGAGGGAGGAGTCAACGGGTGGCGCGGCTCGAGGCCGGATCGGGCCGATCCGGCTGCGGCGGAGGAGGAGCTCCGCGGGCTCGTGGACGCCGGCGGGAGGAGGACCAGCAGGCGGCCGGGCGCCGGAGGGGGCGCGACGGGTCCGGCGGCGGCGGGCGCATCGGGAGGCCGGAGGCGGCGGGCGGCGCGGCTCAGCGGCGGCGGGCGGCGGCGGCCGACCGGGAAGGCCGGAGGCGGCGGCGGCCGGGCGGCGGCGCGGCGGGCGGGCGGCGACTGGGGGCGGATCTGGCCGAAAGGGCCGGGCGGCGGGCGGCGATGGGGGCGCATGGCGACGTGGCGCCCACGATTAGCCGCGGGCGGCGGCGGACGCGTCTGCTCGCCGGACGTGTCCGGCGGCGCGGAGGGCAGAATTGCTAGGGTTTTCGGGGGGATGATCCGGGATTTCGGGGAGGTTTGCTTAAATAGGCATAGAGGGAGCTAGGAGAGTCCAAATGAGGTGTAGTTTTCCACACGATCGTGATCGAACGACGGAGAGCATGGAAGTGACTTAGATGGGTTATTGGGCTGTTTTGAAGGGTGTTGGGCTGCAACTTAAAAGAGGCCTTTGCGAGAGTGCGGTTAACCGCTGGAGTACCAAACGAGCTCCAAATGGTTCAAACTTGACCGGTGGTCTCGGTGGTAAACCAAGGCCACTAGACAAACCTCGGTCCATTTCGAGAAGGTTTAATACCCGCACGGAAAAACGTAAAAGGACCGCCGGGAGATAGGAGTGTCGGATTGCAAAACGGACAACGGAAAAATGCTCGAATCATGAGACGAACACGTATGCAAATGCGATGCACATGATGACATAATATAAAATGCATGACACGGACAAAATGCAAAAGAGGAAAACCCAACCACGGAGGGAATATCATATATCGATGCGAAAATGGCAAGAGTTGGAGTTACAACTATGGAAAGTTACTTCCGGGTGTTACAACACTCCACCACTACAAGAGGATCTCGTCCCAGATCTAGGACTGAAAGAACTCCGGATACTCGAACGGAGGTGATCCTCGCGCCCGGTAGCTTCTCGGTCGGAATGGTGTGACCACTTCACTTTCAGGAATTTGATTGACTTGTTGCGAGTCTTGCGCCGGTTTCTTCAAGAATAGCAACGGGTGCTCATGATAAGAGAGATCTTCTTGAAGGTCAATCTCTTGAAGTTGATAGTGCGTTCAGAGTCTTGAAGCACTTGCGAAGCTGTGACACGTGAAACACATCGCACGCTTGCAAAGTTGGATGGAAGCTCGTTGATAGGCGAGATCGCCTCTTTTCCCAATGATCTTGAAAGGACCCACGATCTAGGGGCAAGCTTCCTTTGATACCGGGCGGCGAGTGCCTTTCATTGGAGAGACGCGAGGTAGACATGGTCTCCGATTTCAAAAGCCACATCACGGTGCTTATCATCATAATAGCTCTTCCGCGCGATTATGCTGCTTTGAGATTCTCACGAATGACTTGGCACATTTCTTCCGCTTCGTGATCAAGTCATTGCCAAGAAGTTGGCGCTCACCTGTCTGCACCAATTGAGAGGAGTACGCACTTTCGCCATAGAGAATTTCGAATGGGGCCTTGCCCGAACTCGCTTGGAAGCTGTTGTTGTAAGAGAACTCGGCATATGGAAGACAATCTTCCCACTTCATACCGAAGAAATGACACAAGCCCTGAGCATATCTTCAAGAATTTGATTTACTCGCCGACTTGGCCACTTGTTTGAGGATGGAAAGCTGTGCTGAACGAATGTTGGTGCCCATGGCCTTCAAAAGAATCCCAAACTTGGAGGTAAAGATGCTGCCACGGTCTCAAGAGATCACTTGAGGAATGCCGTGCAAGGAGACAATCCTCGAGGTGTATAGCTCGCCAACCGAGCTGCAATGATGGATTCTTTGATAGGAAGAAAATGAGCCACTTTAGTCAGCTTGTCAATGACAACGAAGATAGCATCATTTCCACGCTTGGACTTTGGAAAGCCAGTCCACGAAGTCCATTTCAATATGATCAAACTTCCATTCAGGAATAGCAAGAGGTTGGAGGAGACCAGCTGGTCTTTGGTGTTCTCGCTTTCACTCTTCTCGCAGACATCACATTCATTCATGAATTGAGCAATTTCTCGCTTCATTCGAGTCCACCAATATGACTGCTTGAGGTCATGGTACATCTTCGTATTTCCGGATGAATGGATAGAAGCGAATTGTGAGCCTCGCTCATAATGACTTTTCGCAGATCACCCTTAGGAACCATAATCCGTCCTCAAAGAACAGAGTGTCTTTGTCATCAACGCGAAGCACTTGTACTTGAAATGCCCTTGTCAATACCACGCTTCACTTTCTTCACCATGGTATCCAGAAGTTGAGCCTCACGAATCTGATCTTCCAAAGTAGGAGAGACTATGAGGTTGGCAAGAAAGCCTTGAGGAACAACTTGAAGATTCAGCTTGGGAAAGATTCACAGAGATCCGGTGAAAGGGCTTGAGGATTAGACTGCTGCGATAAGCTTTCCTGCTCAAAGCATCTGCAATGACATTGGCTTTGCCGGAGTATACTCAATACTTGGGTTGTACTCTTGAATCATTTCACCCATCGAGTCTGCTGAGGTTGAGGTTGGGCTGAGTGAAGATGTACTTGAGACTCTTGTGATCGGTGAAAATGTCCACTTTCCTTCCCAACAAGAGATGTCTCCACGTAATCAATGCATGAACAACTGCCGCCAACTCAAGATCGTGAGTGGGGTAGTTCTTCTCGTTGGGCTTCAATCAAGTAGAGGTATAAGCCACAACTCTCTTCTCTTGCATTAACACAGCACCGAGACCTTGAAGAGAAGCATCACGAAAAACTTCATATGTCTTGGATTCATCAGAGGAGTCAAGACAGAGCTGTGACGAGTTTCTCTTTGAGGGTATTGAAAGCAACGCCACACTCGGAGACCGGATATACTTCACCGCTTCGGAGAAGGTTGGAAAGAGGCTTTGCAATCTTGGAGAAGTTCTCAACGAATCTTGCAATAGCTTGCAAGACCAAGAAAGTCATGAGCTGCTTGACATTCGAGGAGGTTCCCAATTCACAATTGCGGACACCTTCTCGGATCAACAGCGATGCCCTTGGCAGAGATGATATGACCAAGATAAAGCACTTCATCAAGCCAAAATTCACATTTGGAGAACTTAGCATAGAATTGATACTCTCTGAGCTTGTCTAGTACCAATCGCAAATGTTTGGCATGATCCTTCTTATTCTTGGAGAAGACCAAAATATCATCAAGATAGACCAAGACGAATTCATTGGTGTAGGGGTTGAATATGAAGTTCATCATCCGAGAGAAAGTTGGAGGAGCATTGACGAGGCCGAAAGACATGACAGTATATTCATAAGAACCAAAGCTTGTTCTGAATGCTGTCTTGGGAATATCTTGTTCACGAATGCGAATCTGATGATACCCCATACGGAGGTCAAGCTTGGAGAACACCGTAGCACCTTTGAGTTGCTCGAAAAGCTCATTGATGTTGGGAAGTGGATACTTGTTCTTGATTGTCTTCTTATTCAATGGACGGTAATCGACGCAAAGTCGGTCCGTGCCATCCTTCTTCCGGACAAAAAGAACACCACAACCCCAAGGAGATGAACTCGGTCTGATCAAACCCAGACGCTCTTGTTCATCGAGCTGCTTCTTCAATTCCCTCAGCTCATCGGGTCCAAGCTTGTATGGACGCTTACAACGGGTTCGATGCGGGCTCAAGATCGATAACGAACTCAATCGGCCGATGAGGAGGCATACCCGAAGCTCTTCCGAAAGACATCTTGGTACTCACAAACGATCGAATCGAGAGATGGCATTCAGTTCGCCCTTCTCATTGAGAGAAAACAACCAATAGTTTCATCACGAGAGGCATAAATGATCACATCATTAGAAGAATGAGTCAATTGAATTTCCCCGCAGCACAATCAATTTGAGCTTTGTGCTGATAAAGCCACCCATTCCGAGAATAAGATCAATATCCGAGTCACCAAGGACAATTGGTTTAGCCAAAACCTATAATCGCCCATCTTGATAGAAACATTCGAACCATGGAGCTTGCATGCATGAATTTACCCGGAGAGACAACCGATAATGGCTTAGGCAAATCTTGAAAACCAACTCATGCTTAGATGCAAAAGGTCTTGAAATGAAAGAATGCGATGCACCAAGATCAAATAAGACTTTTGCAGAATATCATTAATCGGAAGATTACCCAATATCACATCAAGACTCCTCCGCTTGAGCTGCATTCATCATGTTCACCTTGCATACTTGGGATTATGCTTGACCACCGCATTGCTGGAAGATTTCACAGAGGAGGAGGGGAAGACGCCTCTGGTTGAAGCACTTGTTCAAGATAGTGACCCTTCTGCGACACTTGTTGCAAGTGACCTCGAGAGCGGACGGTGGTAAGGAGCACTTGACCTTGGAGCTTGAGAATTAGACTTGTTCGATAGCTTGGGTTGGGTGGGTGGGAAGATCCACGGCCACCTGAGTTCTTCTCACGGGTAAGGCCGACGGAACGGAGGAGGGGCAGGTAAAACTTCTGCTGCTTGGCTGCCACTTGAGAGGACGAGGAGGACTGAACTGCATCCCTGATTCTCTTCTTAGAAGCCTCGATTTGAGCTGAGCCGCTTCTTGCTTGAGAGCCATGTTGTAGAAATCATCATACTTATCTCGCTCAAACAGCACAAGAGGTAATTGCAGATCTTCTCTCGCACCACCTCCGAATCGATAGATCATACTCCTTTCATCGTGTACATCTTGCTTAGCAAAACGAGCGAGCTCGAACTGGATATTGTATTGATAGACAGACATGTTGCCTGCTTGAGATTGCGGAACTCCTCACGCTTGCTCTCAACAACACTTTTCGAATGTGATGAGCTCGGAAATCACGGCGGAACTCATCCTGTAATGACACGACCTCCTATGGAATCTTTGTATTGTGGAACCACTCAGCAGCTTGATCCTTGAGTTGAAACGATGCAAACTTGACAAAGTCCTCGTCCGACATTGCTACACCAAAGTGCTTGCAGATGTCCACTAACCAATCATCGCCGTCTGTTGCCTCAACACGTAAACCGAAAGACTTCGGCTGATTAGCGAGGAACCGATCGAGAGTAGCAAAGTGTGGCTGATTGTTGCCTTGACCTTGATTGCCTTGATTGCCTTGCCTCGAGTACGTTCTTGCAAGAGCTGCAAAATCATCTCGAGCATTGGCATTGGTGGCTGCCATGATAGCTTGCCACGCTTCGGAGGCGGAGGTGGAGGTGGAGGTGGAGGATTCGATCGATCCCCATCATTGCGATCCGGATTCGTACGTTGGCGGAGCCATCCTCAAGAGGGTGACATCCGTTAGTCCTTTGATAGACAAATGATAAGTAGAATCAACGGATAGAAATTGCAACATATAGTCTTCACAATAAACATTCAACAAGAATGAACGAATGAATTCCAAAGTTAATCATCACACGCCCAATAAAGTGAGAAGCCACTTAGATAAAGATATGGAAACAACATCTGCCTTAGAAACAAATCGAATATCACAACTGAAAACAAAAGGTTGATCTTCTAGAATGAGCGGAACAAACACATGATAGAGATTTCGCCAAAGTGTTCGTGGTGGGGCCCACACGACACGACGATAGCGGACGTCACGAATGACTAACAAGACGCCCCGAATCAGCATAGCCAAGGATTCTTTAAGACGCCTCGCGACCATCAGAATCGACCGTGAATGGGCGGACCACTAGACGTTGAACCCCAATCTCAAATCATACATCCGTCGGAAAGAATATCCCGTAAGCTACTAGAATTCCCACCTATAAACTCCCAAACTTTCTGGTTATGCAATCTGGTGTTGGGGATACAGGGACACAAAATATATCACCCAAACTAACAATACCTAGATCCAATTGTATCCATCCGTCAACACATAACCAAGAAATCCTCGAAATCGTGTACCTCGACCTTCAAAAACATCCGTTATGCAAGTCATGGCAATACTCCCTTTTCGCCACAAGATCGGGCTATCGGGTTATCTCACCAACAACTGCACAAAAGAGATTTCGATGTCGGCAAAACTCGTATTCCAGAACTGCAACGATAAAATTGTGACGACAACACCTCGGAGCTCAACTCCCCGGGACACTGCCACAACCCCTAAATGTCAGGAGGCACCAAGAACAATGTTCTCGTCACAAAATCATCGGAACGATTCCAAGATACCCACGTGATCCTAAAAAAAAATTTTTAGTGAAATTTGAGAAGAGAAGAGTCAAAACTCTACGTCAGGAGACCTCACAGAGCGATTTAAGGACCGAGGAGTAAAAGAATCCTACTCTCCGATATATATAATCCTAAGACTCAAAACATTTTCCATTCTAGACTCAACAACGGCAGCAAACAATCAAGTAGGGGGCTCCTAAGTCGGGAAGGCTCGATACCAACTTAGCGCGCCTCGATGCGGCTATATCTCCCACGTGTCGAGGCACGACTTAGAGGCATAACCGCATTGAAAGCAATGTCGCAAGTGAGGTAATCTTCACACAACCCATGTAATAATTAAGGAAAGATACATAGTTGGCTTACAATCGCCACTTCACACAAGACATAGATAAACATTCATCATTCAGAGTACACTCAAGGTCCGACTACGGAACCAAAATAAAAGAAGATACCCCAAATGCTAACACAGATCCCGAATCGTCCCAACTGGGCACCACTATCGATCATCTGAAACGACACATAGTAACGACCACGCCTCGTCGAACTCCCACTTGAGCTCGGTGGAATCACCTGCACCGCCTCATCGGAACCTGCAACTGTTTTGAAGTATCTGTGAGTCACGGGACTCAGCAATCTCACACCCGCGAGATCAAGACTATTTAAGCTGATAGGAAGGACAAGGTAGTAAAATGGAGCTGCAGCAAGCGACTAGCATTTATGGTGGCTACTTCGCAAAAGAGAGCGAGGAGAGAAGCAAAGCGCGGTCGTGAAACTAATAGCGATCAAGAAGTGATCCTAAACTACTTACGCCGACATAACTCCAACATCGTGTTCACTTCCCGGACTCACGAGAAGAGACCATCACGGTTACACACGCGTTGATGTGTATTTTAAATAAGGTCATCTTTGGGTTTTCTACAACCGACATTAACAAATTCCCATCTGCCTCATAACCGCGGGCACGGCTTTGAAAGATATTACCTGCAGGTGTCCCAACTTAGCCCATTATAAGCTCTCACGGTCAACGAAGGATTATTCTTCTACCGAAGACCCGATCAATCTCGAATCCCGGACTACAAGACATTTCGACAGCAATAAAACAAGACCAGCAAAGCCGCCCGAATGTGCCGACAAATCCCGATAGGAGCTGCACATATCTCGCTCTCGTGGCACACCGGATGAGCCAGACGTCGGGTTGGCATAAACCCTGGTTGCCCAAGGGGCGCCGGACATCGCTCAAGTTGGACCAGCAATCGAAGGAGAACTGGCCCGGGGGTTAAAATAAAGATGACCCTCGGGCTCGCGATAACCCGGGGGAAAAGGCTTAGGTGGCAAATGGTAAAACCAAAGTTGGGCCTTGCTGGACGAGTCTTATTCAAAGCGAACTGTCAAGGGGGTCCCATAAATCACCCAACCGTAAGGAACGCAAAATCAAGGAACATAACACCGTATGACGGAAACTAGGGTGGCAAGAGTGGAACAAAACACTGCATAAGGCCGAGCCTTCCACCCTTTACCAAGTATATAGATGTATTAATAATAGCAGATATATATTGTGATATCCCCAACAAGTAAACATGTTCCAAAAGGAACAACATCTCCATGTTCCAACAAGGAACAAACTTCAGCTTCACCGCAACTAACAACGCTATAAGAGGGCTGAGCAAAGCGGTAACATAGCCAATCAACGGTTTGCTAGGAAAGGATGGTTAGGGCTGATATGGCAATATGGGTGGCATGATATAGCAAGTGGTAGGCATCGCAGCAAAGGCATAGCAAAAGAGCGAGCAACTAGCATAGCAAAGATAGAAGTGATTTCGAGGGTATGGTCATCTTGCTCGCAATGTTCTCGAGTTGTCGAAAGCTTGATCCTCGAAAACGTTCTCAACAGGCTCCTCGCTCACGTACTCGCCTCCGACTCTACCCAAAGCAACAACACAAACAAAGGAACCACAATAAATCACGGTGCAATGCACAATCAACATGATGCAAAACATGGCATGATATGCATGATGAGATATGCAATGCTTATGTGCGCCCGGAAGGTAGATGATGAACCAGGCATCAACTTGGCAAACCAAGCATGCCACTGAAATATGAGATGATTTCGGTTGAAATCGATATAAAGATCACCGAATCGGATGCACGGTTTGCAAATGGCAAGCAAAACAAGAATGGCGCAAATCTGCCATTAACAGCATGATGCCACTTAGCAAGCAACAATTAATTAAGCTACTGCACCCAAACGTATCAACAAAGCACATGGCAGTGATCTACACATGATGCTCGACAAAAGATGAGCACTGAGCTACGGCTAGTTCACATCATAACATGTTCAAACAAGCATGGCAAAAGTGCTCAAAGTAACAGGCTGGACATGGCAAAAACAGTAACAGGTTGCAATGTTCAGAGCATCAAAACTACATGCTACAGGCACTTAAAATAGCAAAACATGGCATGGCATGAATCTACTCAAAGCCTAAAACAAAAGTCCCTTACTGACCATAAGCCAAAAAGGACTAGAAAATATTGTAACACTCATGGCAATATTGAAAGTCTCTGTTAACAGATTCAGCAACTAGACATGTCAAAACTGATAACGAGATGGCATGTTTACAAGCTCAATGCACTCACTACAGAGCCCCAAATGATAAACTAAGCATACATACATCAAGAAGACCTGACATAGAAGACATCCATGGCAAGAACAATTACATAGCATATATGGATTAACCACAACAAGCTAGGCAAAATTGAAAAACACGTATACAATCTGCCAGGAATCATTTGGTAGCAAAAGTAGAGCTCGATTGACTCAAGCTATGGCATCCCATAATTGGAAACAAAGGCATGGATGGATAGAGCAAGTCATGCTTTACAAAACACCCTTACTGAAGTATCTCGAAATATGCATAGATCTCTCGGTATCATCAAGCAAACATGGCATCAAAATCAGCTAAAACAGGGCTGAAATCAGCAACAATAGGACACCTACTTTGCATGCTTGTGCTAGTCACCACATAGATCACAAAAATACATGGCATACACCACTGGAAAGAAGACATGGCATTTTACAAAACACATGTAGGACTCCAATTCATAGGGTGCACATATTAATCATAGCAAAAATAACAAAAGTGCAACTCCTGATAAAAATCAGAAACTATCAGCACATTGCACTCTTCCAACAGCATTTCGGGCATCAAGATGAGCTCAAATGAAAATGATGCAATGGAATGAAATGATCTACTCTTCGAGGCGAACATTTTGACATATTATACGCGAAAAATGGATCTACGGATGCTAAGATATAGCAAGTTGAATATTGCACAAAATTAACAAATGATGCAAAAACTTAGAGAAAAACAAAGGGAGGAGGAGTCAACGGTGGCGCTGGCTCGAGGCCGGATCGGGCCGATCCGGCTGCGGCGGAGGGAGGAGCTCCGCGGGCTCAGTGGACGCCAGCGGGAGGAGGACCAGGGCGGCGGCCGGCGCCGAGGGCGCGACGGGTCCGGCGGCGGCGGGCATCGGGAGGCGGGAGGCGGCGGGCGCGGCCTCGGCGGCGGCGGCGGCGGCGGCGACCGGGAAGGCCGGAGGCGGCGGCGGCCGGAGGCGGCGGCGGCCGGAGGCGGCGGCGCGGCAAGACGGGCGGCGACTGGATTACGGAGGCGGATCTGGCCAGAAAGGGCAAGCCGGCGGGGGGCGATGGGGCGCGCGGTGGCGACGTGGCGCCCCACGATTGGCCGGGCGGCGGCGGCGGACGCGTCCGGCTCGCCCGGACGTGTCCGGCGGCGCGGAGGGCAGAATTGCTAGGGTTTTCGGGGGGATGATCCGGGATTTCGGGGAGGTTTGCTTAAATAGGCATAGAGGGAGCTAGGAGAGTCCAAATGAGGTGTAGTTTTCGCCCACACGATCGTGAACGAACGACGGAGAGCATGGAAGTGACTTAGATGGGTTATTGGGCTGTTTTGAAGGGGTGTTGGGCTGCAACTTAAAATAGGCCGTTGCGAGAGTGCGGTTAACCGTTGGAGTACCAAACGAGCTCCAAATGGCCCGAAACTTGACCGGTGGTCTCGGGGTGGTAAACCAAGGCCACTAGACAAACCTCGGTCCATTTCGAGAAGGTTTAATACCCGCACACGGAAAAACGTAAAAGGGACCGCCGGGGAGATAGGAGTGTCGGATTGCAAAACGGACAACGGGAAAAATGCTCGGAATCATGAGACGAACACGTATGCAAATGCGATGCACATGATGACATAATATAAAATGCATGACACGGACAAAATGCAAAAAGAGGAAAAACCCAACCACGGAGGGAATATCATATATCGATGCCGAAAATGGCAAGAGTTGGAGTTACAACTATGGAAAGTTACTTCCGGGGTGTTACACTATGCCTCGGGAAAGCTCATGAGGAAGGATCGCGAGGCGAGCAGGGCCACGACGCGCCTCGGGACGGCTCACCTCCCTGGTCGCCCTCACCACAAGAGCTCCACGTCTTGGAGCACTCGAGGACTGGGGAGGGGGCGATGCCGGGGAGGACGTCTCCTCACCCGTCTCCATGAGCTCGGCAGGAAGGGGCCTGCAGGGCAAGGATCAGTACAAGCAGCATAAGGATCAGGAGCTGGAGAAGAGGAAAGCTTACTCATCAGTAGCGAAGTACTTCCTGCGCTTCAGCAGGCGACAAGGGTAATCATCGCCCAGGGCCTCCCTTCTCTTCCGGAGGGCCTCGAAGTTCACGCGGAAACGGCCCAAGATTTGGGCGCAGGGATCAGCCTGCGGCAAGGGAGAAGTATCGAGGCGGCTTGCGTCAGGGGCGTCTGCCTGACGCGCGCTGCTAGTCGCCTCACCAAGAGAAGTAGCAGAAGCCTCGGGGGCCCCAGCCGCGGGCGCTGCAGGCGACTGCCTGCCGCCCTCAGCCGCAGCAGCATGAGCCTCAGGAGTTGCCCCCTCGCGAGCATCGCCAGGCGCTGACACCCCAGAGGGGGTCCCTTCAGCCTCTGGCGGCTCGTACCTCCCTGCTCCACCACTTGAGGAGGTGCCGCCTTGGCCGACTGGAAGGGCTGTCGCCACCACTGGATTCTCGCGAGGCCCCTGGAGACCAGCGGGGCGCAGCCCCCATTCATCGAAGATAGGCAACTGGTTCACCAGATCACCCCTATTCCGGCAGCGGTACAACAAGGCCCCTTCATGCTGGATGCCACCGGCGTCAGGTCTTCTTCCTGGAGCCTCATACGATCACCAGGCCCGCCGAAGGCCCACATCCGGCGGGAATGGCATTGGAGAGGAGCAATGCGGCGCGTCAGGAACTCCTTCACCACCTTGGGCGCTGTGACTGCGAGCGACCTCAGGAATGCGAAGCGGCGCGAGACGAAGAAGAGCCGAGGGCTTGAAAGCGTCTCCTGGCCCCAGCCATAATTGGGGACAACAGGCGAAGTTGGCTCCGATAGCAGGGGGCTGGGCACCCCCGCATCCACGTACATCCACCTCTCGCGGAACGCAGCCGCGGGCGGAGGCAGGCTGAAGTCAATCCCTGAGGCCGCGGTCTCGGGCACGGCGACGAAGCTCACGCACGCCGAGCATTGAGCGGGGTCGACAAGGCGCAGAAAGAAGAAGTGGCGCAGTAAGACAACCGAGGGAAGGATGCCCATCATTGCCTCACACACGAAGGCGAAGACTGAGAGAAGAGCAATGGACTCAGGACCCAGATGCATCATGTGGATCTGATAGTGGGAAAGCACGGCATTGAAGAAATCAGAGAAAGGGGAACCAGCCCGCCCACGTATGTCAACAAATACCGGACCTCGGTGACCGTCCTGTCGATGGCAAAGTGGGACGCGGGCCAGGCCGTCGTCCTCCCGCATTCATTAAAGGAAGTGGCAAGAGCCGAACTGACCTTGCCCAAGCCCTCTAGATTGATTATGATCGACGGGTCGACGGCGGAGGCCGCCGGCGGCAGCGAAGCGGGCGAAGCGCGAGGTTTTTCCCTTTCCCTTCTTCGCCGAGCCATGGCGATCGAAGGGGAAGGGAGATTTGAGATTGATTGAAATGGAAACCAGAGTTCGAGAGAGGGAAGGACTGGAGCGCACAAGCAGCAGAGAGGGGAACAGATGTGTGCAGCAGCGTGTCCTCCTAGCAAGGCACGAAATAAGGAGGCGTGGGGGAACAGTGCATACGTCCAATCAACCGCCACACGCCGCCTAAGGCCACAGGCTGTTAGGGCCCATGACGCTCAGACTTGCCCTTTCGCCTCTCTGCCAGCCAAGTTCGGGCGCGCCAGGCCCGGGGCTGTTGTCGGTGTTCGGGAACGGGGTCCCAGACTTGCTCGCTCAGCGGCTGCTGCTGCGTGGCTCAAAGGAGGCCCAGACGGCCCATCTTCATCAACACAAGCTCAAGACCTCGCGAGGCCAAGCCAGATTGCTGGGCGGACGACTAAGAGCTTCTCTGCGCGCCTCGTCAGCTGGTTCATGAGGAGGCGGAGAACTCAAGGCGGGTACTCGCAAGGTGCCCGTGACGTAAACCATGACGACCAAGGGCGCCATCGAGCGCCAGCCCGCAGCGCCTTCCTTTCCTCTTTGGTGCAAAGGGGGCAAGCGCAGCAAGGGCATCAGCAAAGGCATCCGCTTCGTGCAACAAGACCAAGACCAGCCCCAACGGCTGGAATGCAGATCATCATGGAGCCCAAGCAGGCCATCACCACGAGCCTTTGGCGGCGAGGACCAACTTTAGTCAGATAAGTGTACGCGCTGTTCCCCGTCAAAATGGCTAATTGTTGGCGCCTTTCCCGCTCAATATTTGGGAAGAGGCCCAGGCCTTCGCCTATAAATAGGGGTAGCCACACTCGATAGGGACGATTGGATCGAGCATTCGAATCCAGAGAGAGAGAAACCCGTTCCTCTAGCTAGAGCGACGGGGCACCACTTAGCAGTTCATCACACCCACCAAGAACAGACCCTCGCGAGGCTGTTCTTCCCTGTACTGTTCTTCGTCAGCCCCAGAGGCAATCCACACACCACAAACTAGAGTAGGGTATTACACCACAATGGTGGCCCGAACTAGTATAAATCTTGCGTCTCTTGTGTTCTTCTTGTTAGTAGTTTAGGTCCCTGCGATTCGGCGAGGTACGAGACGGTGGAGGGTTGGATCTTCGCGCGCACCCCAGAGTTCGAACCTTAAGGGTCTGTCGGAACCCGTGATCCGACATGCGCAAAGTACTTCATGCACTCTCTTGAACCTTTTGCTTCTTCACACTTCATGTGAAACTGTTCCTTGAGCTCATGCAACGTCTTCTTGAAGATTTGAACATCTGCCACGCTGGGCTTGGCCATGTTCTTCTTGAAGTTAGCCTTCTCATAATCAATTTTGTTCTTGAGCTCAACAATCTTCTGAGCCAAGGCCAACTCATTAGCAATGGCTCCATGGAAGGTGACGCTGATGTCCACAGGAAGCTGAAGATCATCGATGGTTATGCTCTGGTCGTCGAATCACTCATCAATGAAGTTGTTCAGTATATCAACATCAAAGAGGGGCAGATCGTTGAAGATCTCCGCCTCTTGCTTGCTCTTGATCAGTTGCTCTAGGGCATCATCACCAAGATCTTCATCGCTGGACAGATCAATGGTTTCATCCTCATTGCACAGAACGATAGCAGGAGTCAGTTCATACCCAGAAATCTTCGTGGGCTTCTTGGTTTTCTTGGTCTTCTCGGTCTTTTTGGAGACACGAGACAGATCTTCAGATTGCACACTAGGTTCAGGAGGTGCAGTGGCCAATGGCTTCACAACCGAAGCTTTTGGTGTGGCAGAGGGCTTCGAAGCCTTGGTCTTCTTCTTCTTCTGCGGCTTTGGTGGTGCTGGTGCTTCTACAGAGTCAGCGTAATCAGCAGATTGATCCACAGTGGCCCTCTGGGCTACAATGAGTGAGAGGAGGCCATCAAAGTTTTCGAAGGGGCCGATGACATTGGGATTGGCATCGCGTGTGCCATCAGCCCTTGGAGCAGATGGACCAGGGTTGAAGTTGAGGCCAAGATCTTTCTTGTTCTTCACAGCAGAATCTTTTGCAAACTGATAGTTGCGCTTGAAAAGATTGTCTTCACGACACCATAGCATAGATGATGGGCAGCATTCTCTAGCTTCGGTCCTCGGACCATGCATGGGTAGAAGCCTTGAGCAATGGCTTCAGACTTGGGCTTGGGCTGCAGATTTCTGTACAAAATATCTCCCCATGGGCGCTTGATAACATTCTTCTCTGCATATTCAGAGGTTACGAAGTTGTACTTGAACCATTCCTCTACCCAATATCTTCGAACCCATTGGATTCGAGTCTTGCGCTGGCCATAGCTTTCCTCAGGATCAGTTTTGTACATTTCAAAAAGATCCGGAGGTAAATCCTTAGCTGTATCTCCACGGCGCTGCCTGCCGCCTATCCTTGCTGATTTTTCAATTTCCATTATATTCAAACTGAATAGCTTCAAGACAGTGAATGGATTCCTTTTGCTGGTCAGACAGGAACTGGCTTCAGGAGAGTTGATGTGACGTTGTAAGAACTCTGCAAATGAATGCAGACTATGAGAACCAAGGGATTCTCCCACGGACATGTACCTGTGACAGCATTAGAGGTGCGAGGGAAGGGGAAGAGGTCATATGCATTTTCAGAAGATTTTGAAGATAAATCAGTTTGAAGACATTGACCTCATAGTGTGAAGACATTCACTTATTTGATGAGAGTTGGTTCCGGATTTGTATGAATCCATGAATAAGTACAAGTGAGGAATCTAACTAGTTATGAAGCATAAGTGAATATACTTGGCATGATATGAGATGCAGATAAAGACAGATCCAGATTTGGAAGTGAAGAAACCACTTTTGGTTGAAGTGGATGCATTTGACGGATCAAAAAGGCAGTAAAACATAATTTTTAATTAACGCGGACGAACTGCTAGACGAGGTGGAGAGAGAGAGGCCGAGCAGTTAAATCTTCCGCGCCCTAACTTGGCGGCAGAAGACATCTACGGCGGCAGCGGAGAGGACGAGGTCCGCGGCCGGCGTGAGGACGGCGTCGAAGAAGTCGCGGCAGCAAAGCGCTTTGTCTCCGGCGTCGACACGAGCTAGCGGAGGCGCTAGGGTTTGTGCGAGGTGGCAAGGTGGTAGAAGAGATAATGACCGTGGTGATTGTATGTTTGTAAGGAGAGGGACAACACAGCGTAATTACACAGGTGCCCCTGGTGGTTCACATCTGAAGGACACATGGCATACATGCAACTTATTGGAAGTTGTTCCATGTTCCCACGCATGCCTGGATTGTCGGGTGGTCGTTCCGGCTTCTCCGGTATTCAGGCAATAAGGATATGGCATTAAAAATAGATTTAAACTTTTCTCTCTTTGTCTTCTGCTTACAAGGATTCAGAGAAGACAATCGGCAGGTTTCAATAGAATGCATATGATATAGATAGATATAATTTGAGGTAGAAGCACAGAAGGGGTTAGGGTCTGATCACATTCACTTAGATCAAGAAAAATTCAAATATGAATGCATAGCTATAAGTGAATGTTGTAGAGGACTGAACACGAATATATGTATGTATCAGCATAAGACCAACTCAACATTGTGAAGATAAACATGAAGTCAAATCAATGTTGAAGACAAATCAAATGCGAAGACTATGAAATTATGAGGCCAATTGAAACACTTCAAATAAGACTTTGGTGGTGGCGTTACCCATCGTATAGGAAGTATTAGACCCGCACACGACGCACAATTATCGTGGCGCCCGTAGTCAAATACGCGTTAATGTATTCACACTTAAGTGTATGTCTTCATTGATTGAAGATATACGTTACTTCGTGTGTTGCACATCTAAGTCTTCAATATGCATAAGCGTCAGGATGTGTGTCCAATTACAGGAAATTTGAGGATTCTAAGATATTTATCTCACACCGCAACTTGCAAAACCTTTTCTCATCCAAGGGGTTTGTGAAGATATCTGCCAATTGCTCTTCAGTGTTGACGTGAATGATATCAATATCTTCCTTCATGACATGATCTCTGAGAAAGTGATGACGGATCTAAATGCGCTTTGTCTTCGAGTACTGGACTAGGTTGTTGGTAATCTTGATGGCGCTTTCATTGTCGCAGTAAAGTGGCATTAGCTTCAGATGGATGCCATAGTCCTTGAGAGTTTGCTTCATCCATAGAAGCTGAGCGCAGCAAGATCTAGCAGCAATGTATTCAGATTCAGCAGTGGAGAGAGATACACAGTTCTGCTTCTTTGAAAACCAACAGACAAGAGATCGTCCAAGAAAGTGACATGTGCCTGATGTGGACTTGCAATTGACCTTGTCATCAGCATAATCAGCATCTGAGAATCCAACTAGATCAAACTCTGAGCCCTTTGGATACCATGATCCTAGTGTTTGGGTGTAAGCCAAATATCGAAGAATTTGCTTCATCGCTAAGTGATGTGATTCCTTTAGGCGCGCTTGGAATCGGGCACACATGCAAACACTAAGCATTATATCCGCCTAGATGCACATAAATAGAGTAAAGAACCAATCATGGAGCAATATACCTTTTGATCAAACTCTTTACCATTATCGTTGGGACCCAATTGACCTTTGGTTGGCATTGGCGTCATGTACCCTTTGCAGTCTTTCATTCCAAACTTCTCACGCAATCTTTCAGGTATTTCTCTTGAGATATGGACATGTCGTTGCACTGCTGATGGATTTGAAGACCGGGGAAGAATTTCAGATCACCCATCATGGACATCTGATATTGTTCTTGCATCATGTGCCCAAACTCATCACTGTATCTCTTGTCAGTGCAGCCAAAGATAATGTCATCCACATAGATCTATCATACAAACAGTTCACCATCGTATGTCTTCGTGAAGAGGATGGGATCCAGGGAACCAGGTTTGAAGCATTTGCTCTTCAGGGAGTCTTAAGTGTGTCATACCAAGCGCGAGGGGCTTGTTTGAGGCCATAAAGTGCCTTGTTGAGCTTGTATACCATGTCAGTATGTTTTGGGTCTTCAAAGCCAGGTGGTTGTGCAACATACACTTCTTCTTCAATCTTGCCATTGAGAAAAGCACTCTTCACATCCATTTTGTACAGGAGGATGTTGTGATGGTTGGCATAGGCTAGCAGTATGCGAATGGCTTCAAGCCTAGCCACCAAAGAAAATGTTTCATCAAAGTCAATCCCTTCAACTTGAGTGTATCCTTGAGCAACGAGACGAGCCTTGTTTCTAACAACTTGACCATGCTCATCTTGTTTGTTGCGATAGATCCATTTGGTGCCTATGATATTGTGCTTGCGAGGATCATGACACTTAACCAATTCCCACACATTGTTCAGCTTGAACTATTGAAGCTCTTCGTGCATAGCTTGAATCCATTCAGGTTCCATGAAGGCTTCAGCAACATTATTGGGTTCAGATATAGAGACAAATGCAAAGTGCCCATAGAAATTTGCTAGTTGTGTTGCTCTTGAATGAGTGAGTGGACCAGGTGCATTTATGCTATCAATTATCTTCTCAATCTGTACTTCATTTGCAACACAAGGATGAATAGGACAAATATTTTGCCCTTGCCGATCATTGTCTTCATCTTCAGAATTGGCTTCAGGCTGAGCAGTGTCTTCAGGTTGATCAGGTGCAGAAATGATGATTTCTTCATCAGCCTGTGCCTCTGAAGGTATGATTTCTCCAGTACCCATAATCTTGATCGATTCACTAGGTGAGACTCCATCTAGCACATTTGGCAGGTGCTCTCTTTGCGAGCCGTTAGTCTCATCGAACCGCACATCCACAGTTTCGACCACTTTATAGTGAAAGAGGTTGAATACTCTGTAAAAGAGTGAATCCTTTCCGTAGCCAAGCATAAAACCTCCATGTGCTTTCGGTGCAAATTTTGAAGTGTGATGTGGATCCTTGATCCAGCACCTAGCACTAAATACTTTGAAGTAACTGACATTTGGCTTCTTACCAGTTAGGAACTCATATGATGTCTTCTTTAGAAGCTTGTGAAGATAAACACGGTTGATGATGTGGCATGCAGTATCAATGGCTTTAGGCCAGAACTTCCTTGGAGTCTTGTACTCATCAAGCATCATCCGAGCCATCTCAATGAGGGTTCTGTTCTTGCGCTCCATGATGCCATTCTACTGAGGTGTGTATGGAGCAGAGAACTCATGAGTGATGCCCAATGTATCAAAATTAGTGTCGAGGCCGGTGTTCTTGAACTCTGTGTCGTTATCACTTCTGATGTGCTTGATCTTGATGCCATAGTTCGTCATGTCACGATTGGTGAATCGTCTGAAGACATCCTGCACTTCATTATTGTAGAGGATTATATGCACCCATGTATATCTTGAATAATCATCAACAATGACGAAGCCATAGAGGCAAGCAGTGGTAGTAAGAGTAGAGTAGTGAGTAGGGCCAAATAAGTCCATGTGAAGCAGCTTGAAGGGACAAGATGTCGTCATGATTGTCTTCGAGGGATGCTTGGCCCTTGTCATCTTTCCAGCTTTACAGGTACCACACAGATGATCCTTCTTGAACTTGACGCCCTCGATGCCTACAACATGTTTCTTCTTTGCGAGTGTGTACAAGTTCCTCATGCCAGCATGCCCTAGCCTCCGATGCCAGAGCCAGCACTCTGAATCTTTTGCTAGAAGACATAAGGCCAACTGTGGTCCTGCTGAGAAATCTACCATGTACAAATCATCTTTTTGGTACCCTTCAAAGACTAGAGAATTGTCAGATTCCAAAAGAACAAGACAACGATATTTTCCAAATATCACAATCATGTTTAAGTCACAAAGCATGAAGATAGACATTAAGTTGAAACCAAGGTATTAAACAAGCATCACTTTATCCATGTGCTGATCCTTTGAGATTGCAACTCTACCTAGACCTGTAGGATCGAAAGTATGTCTAGAGGGGGGGGGGGTAATTACACTACTTGACCGAATAAAAACTTATCCTTTTCCCAATTTTAGTCTTTGGCAGATTTTAGCTAACTTAGCACAAGTCAAGCAATCTTAACACAATTCAAGCAAGCATGCAAAGAGTATATGAGCAGAGAGAAGTAAAGCATGCAACTTGCAAGAATGTAAAGGGAAGGGTTTGGAGAATTCAAACGCAATTGGATACACGGATGTTTTTGTCGTGGTTCCGATAGGTGGTGCTATCGTACATCCACGTTGATGGAGACTTCAACCCACGAAGGGTAACGGTTGCGCGAGTCCACGGAGGGCTCCACCCACAAAGGGTCCATGAAGAAGCAACCTTGTCTATCCCACCATGGCCGTCGCCCACGAAGAACTTGCCTCACTAGCGGTAGATCTTCACGAAGTAGGCGATCTCCTTGCCCTTACAAACTCCTTGGTTCAACTCCACAATCTTGTTGGAGGCTCCCAAGTGACACCTAGCCAATCTAGGAGACACCACTCTCCAAGAAGTAACAAATGGTGTGTTGATGATGAACTCCTTGCTCTTGTGCTTCAAATGATAGTCTCCCCAACACTCAACTCTCTCTCACAGGATTTGGATTTGGTGGAAAGAAGATTTGAGTGGAAAGCAACTTGGGAAGGCTAGAGATCAAGATTCATATGGTAGTAATGGAATATCTTGGTCTCAACACAAGTGTAGGTGGTTCTCTCTCAGAAAATGTGTATTGGAAGTGTAGGTTCGTTCTGATGGCTCTCTCACAAATGAAGAGGAGGTGGAGGGGTATTTATAGCCTCCACACAAAATCTAACCGTTACACACAACCTGCCAAACTCGGTGGGACCGAATTGATAAACTCGGTCGAACCGATTCAACAAATCTAGTGACCGTTAGGATTTTTAGTGGGACCGACATGCTACTCGGTAGGACCGATATGGTTAGGGTTAGGGCATAACGTAATCTCGGTGAGACCGATTACACAAACTCGGTGGGACCGATTTTGGTAATAAACTAACCAGAGAGTTGGTCAGGTAAACTCGGTGGGACCGGTTTGCTCATTTCGGTGGGACTGAAATGTTACGAAAAGGAAACAGAGAGTTTATATTGCAATCTCAGTGGGACCGATCGCTCATCTCAGTGGGACCGAAATGTTATGAAGGGAAACAGAGAGATTACAATCCCATCTCGGTGAGACCGAGATCCCTATCGGTGAGACCGATTTGCCTAGGGTTTGTGGCAGGGCTATGACATCCGAACTCGGTGGCGCCGGATAGAAAGAATCAGTGGAAGTTTGACTTTTGGTTTAGGTCATATGTGGATGTGGGAAAGTAGTTGAGGGTTTTGGAGCATATCACTAAGCACTATGAAGCAAGAACCTCATTAAGCAACACCTCATCCCTCCTTGATAGTACTGGATCACTAAAATATAAAATGTAGAGTCTTGAGCTTTGAGCTTGAGCCAATCCTTTTATCCTTAGTATTTTGAGGGGTCCACTTTTCTCATCCATGCCATGCCATTCATTGAGCTTTTCCTGAAATATTTATTTTGGAATAATGTTAGCTCAATGAGCTATATGTTGTAGGAATTACCAAATCCACCTAGGTATAGTTTCACTTTCAATCTCCCCCTTTTTGGTAATTGATGACAACATATAGATCAAAGCTTCGACAAATGATAATAAGAGTGAAAAACATTGTCGCTTTGAGAAGTATGTGATAAGCAAGAGCTCCCCCTAAATTTGTGCATAGTTTAAGATTTTCTTTGGACTGCAAATGCACAAAGAGTTAGGCTCATGGGTTACTCTTCCATGTCACATACATCTTGGTGGAGCGCTCAAAATGATAACAATATAATACATGCACTCATCACCAAGCAAAGTGAATGATCATATAGAGATAAAAGGATAATGTCATCGAACAAGCATTAATGTAGCATATGATCAAACACATGATCATCCAAGTATCACATGCATGTAAGGTATCTCAATCAAGCAAATAAAGTTCAACCACCAAAGCAAGAGAGAATGAAAAGCAACGCTCTCTCTCGAACCCTATGATCTATATATTTTTCTCCCCCTTTGGCAACAAATTACCAAAAAGTTCATAGAAAAAGCATAGCACTAAATCGACTCTCGGGCTTGATCTTCAGGTGGTGGTGTAGACAGAACACCAAGGACGAAGGCATCAGTTGATGTAGCTGGAGCTGGTGGAGTGGGTGCTGGAGCTGGTGGCACTGAAGCTGTAGCTGGTGCCGATTTAGTTGCTCTGGTGTCTGTCACTGGCACTGCAGCTGGCCTCTGAGCTCTAGTCATTCTGGCAAATGCCTCAGTGGTTGTCTTTCCCTTCCTCTCCTGCATATCATCCTGGAGTTGCTCAACAACAGATCGGATCTCGCCACCTTCACATCCAAGTCATAGAACTTCGCTCCATGATCCTCTCCAGGCTCTCCTGGTTTCGAGTCAGGGTGGCCAGCCCCTTCTCAATCCTCAGAGTGGATGCAATCAAGTAGCCAAGCTGATCCTGTTTGCTCTTCAAGAAGTACTGAGATGCCTCTTCCATTGTTGGCATCTTGGCAGCCTTCTCAGTCCTTGCCTTCTCCTTCTTTGCTTGAGCTTGCACAGAAGATGGTTCATCTTCATCCATAACCACTTGGTTGTCCTCAAAATCTGTATAGATAGGCATATGATCCTTGTCCAACAAGTATGTGCCAGTGCCCATATTGGAGTTAATCAGCTCCTGGATCTGTGGGGCATACCCACAACTTCTCTTTTGGTCAGCAGCTGTCCTCAAATAAGTGTAGCACATTTATTACATGGCCTATGATCATGTTGTGATCACCTGACTTGGGTAAAAGAGTGTGCCTGAGGATCCAGTTGATGGTTGGCAGTCCTGACATAAGGTATTGTACTGATCCAAACATGTGTGTTTCAATAGCAGCATCTGGGATCTCCTTGTACATATGTGCCATAGAGTTGTGATCCAAACATGTGTGTTTCAATAGACATCCAAGTCATCCTCTTCCTCCTTAGGTGCATTGATCAGATTAGCCCATTCTTCAATTGATGATTGGTACCTAGTACCTTCAGACATCCATACTATCATGCCATCTGGATAGAAGTGTGTTGTGGAGTAGAATTGCATTATTAGCTCATCATTCCACTTTGTGAGCTTCTGCCCAACAAAGTCTACCACTCCACAAGCACTGAAGCTTTCATACACACCAGGATAGTGTTCTTCATGCTCCTTGATGTTTTCCCAGTTCACCCATCTCATGTCACACACTATTGGCTTCTTGTCCAGCTGAATAGTCTCATAGAAGTCCTGTTGTTCCTTTGTGTGGAACATGTAGTCTATAGCAGTTCTCCTTCTGGTGGCATATGGATATGACTCTCTCCATAGTCTCAATCCTGAATCCTTCCTTATCTTCATGTTCTCAGCTACAGGATGGGCATCATTATGATCTGGAATTTTAGGCTTCAATTTTCTCAAGACATGTGACTCATCATCTTGTTCTTCCATTATAGCTTCAGGCACTGGGGCCCTGTTCTTCTCAGCAGCTGGAATGTTCCTGGTACTCCTCTTGGGTGCAGTCTTGGTCTTGGAGGCAGCCTTGGGTGCTTCTTTGGGCTTTGATGAAGCAGCCCCTGACCTGATGGCATCACCCATAAGCTTCTGAGCTTTAGGTGCTGGTGCAGCAACCTCTTCCTCTTCCTCTTCCATCATGGAAGGCTTTCCAACAACCCTGGCCATGGTCTTCTTGACCCTTTCCTTCCTCTTCTTCCCTTCTACAGCAGCCTCTTTGGGTTCAGCTTCCAAAGATGCTTGAGTGGAGGCTCTGGCTTTAGACATGGGAATCCTTTTGGCAGGTGCTTTGGTCTTCTTACCAGGCTTAGTGGCAGCACTTGTGCCATACTCCTTCTTGAGCACCTTTTTCTTGGAAATGGCCTCATCCTCAACATCCACATAGTCTTCATCCTCAGAATCTGAAGTTCTCTTCTTTCTGGTCCTGGTGGCTTCCTTGGGTAAGTTGCTGGGTGTGCTCCTGCTACCCTCATCATAGCTGCTAGAGGGACTAGTGCCCTCACTCATGTGAACCTGCTCCTCTGACTTGTTCTGACTGTCACTTTGATCAGACATGGTGCAAACACTGACAACAGACCCTGTGAGTAGATATATATGAGATAGAGTGGATGAGCATCACAAAATACAGAGGTTTTTGCAAAAGAATGAGTCAAAAACTTAGTTTTAGTTTTCCACATAAAGCATTTCGGATCTACCGATTTGTAAACTCGGTGATACCGAAGCAGCTTTTGGAACCTAAACTAGTGAACTCGGTCAGACCGAGTCATAGTTTGGTGGCACCGAGACTGCTAGGGTTTCACAAAGTCCTGAACTCGGTCACATCAATTTGCAATTCTCGGTCGGACCGAGAATTACATGTGCAATGGCCTTAGCCGAATCGGTGGTACCGAGTTCTACAACTCGGTTGGTCCGAGATGGTTTCGGCGGAAACCTAACACTAAATTTTCAATTCATCTCTAATCTACGGAGTGTTTTGACTAGATAAGATAGTTTCAATCATGGCAAGATTCATGGAGAACACAATGTGCTAGTAATCAGATAGGGATAGCACAGTGATCGAGTTCATACCCTACTTTGGCGATGTACTCGCTACGGCGGCAATGGTTGGGATGATTTCCGTTAACGGCGGCAGAGACCAGCGGCAGGAGGCAGCTGGCGACGAGGAGGACGATCCGGAGACCCTGGAGGCAGAGCGGGCTGAGCGCGGCGAAAGAGTTCGGAGAAAATTTCCAAAGTTTTGCCCGTGGGTATATATAGCCCGACCCTGTCGGTGTGACCAAGTGGAACAACTCGGTGGCACCGAGATGCATAATTGCAAGCAGTTACAGCAACTCGGTGTGACCTAAAAGTTCAAATCGGTTGCACCAAGATTGAAAACCTAGATCGACTTAGTGATCTCGGTATGACCGAAATGGAAGAATCGGTCAGACCGAAATGCACAAAGAAGTTTTGGAAGTTTAAGTCTATGACGAATCGGGGACTCCAAGTGCTCCTCACACAGAGTGGTTCGAATCTGACTTGATCAAATTTTGTGATGTAGCATGAATAGAGTTTGAGACGAGAAGAGCATAGATAGCTAGAGAAGGTTCTTAGGCATTCTTGTCCATCCACTTGGCAAAAGAAAAGGAAACCAGTCAATCAAAACAACAAGTGGATGTCCTCGAATGAGTAAAATATGCAAGCAACATGCTCACACAATAAAATGGAAAACGAAATATGTGGCAAAGCATGCACAACCAATTCTAGCATCTATCAAGCAATTGGTGATGACTAGGTCATCTATATATGAGTATATTGACTTAGGAGTCAAATGAGAACATTTGATCATAGGTCATACTCATCGTTTAAGCACAAGTGGGGTTACCACTTTTACATAATGCATTGTCGTGTTCACATCATTAGAGTTGCTTTAGCTCAATTCTTAGAGTAAAGCTCCCCCTAGATGTGAGATCCCCCCTTAGAGGGATGAACTAACCTTGGGTTTTGTCGATGATGACTTCATGTAGGTGTTGAAGATGTGGATGCTCAATGTTGATGTAGATCATTTGGAGCAATCCTTTGGAGTGAGTTGCACTTTCAATACCTACACGGGTTAGTCCCACAAGGAACAAACAAGGATATCCATAGACATAGAGTGATGCACACACAAGATGATGTCTATGAGAGCATTAGGTTACCTTGTCCCTTGTCTTACCAACAAGAGGGTTTGTGACTCCTTGAACTAGTGCAAGATGTGGAAGTTGATTGCACTTGTTCTTGCCAAAATGATATGAGTGAAATATGTTGGCGAGTCACCCTCAAGAACTCTCTAGTTCTTCTTCTTCGATCCACATCATCTTGATGGGAATCCTTGGAGTTGTAGTCGACTTGATGAAGTAGAACTTGATGTAGTCTTGGGAACCCACTTGACCAAGGCCTTTGGAGCTTCTTCAAATGCATCAATCTCTTCTTGAAGCTTGTCCTTGCCTTTTGCTTGTGGTCTTGTGGTGGAAGATCATCTTGGGCTTGTGTCCCTTGAAGGAAGTAGGATCATACTTCTCTTGTTGAGGAACAAACTTCATCTTGGGGTATTGATCTTCTTCCCACTCAACTCCATTGGCATTGAACTTTTGTTCAAAACCAAAACCTTGATTCTTCCGGTGCCTTCCTTGCTTGCGCACAATTTCCTCAAATTGCTTACTCCCGGCAAGGCTCTTGTAAACACCTTTCTCTATAATTCACTTCAATAAGCTATTTTCTTGCTCAAGTGTAACTTGGCTAAGAGAATCATTAGTGGAATAAAGAGAACTACTAGAAGCAACAATATTGGATTTAGCATGATTATTGTTACTACTATAGGAAGAATCCTTCTTCTTCTTGTTACTAGACTTGACTTGAGGCATGTAAGTAGATAAGAGTAAACGCTTGGTAATGTAAGAAGAACTTTTCTTACAAAGATCATCATTGATAGCCTTTAAGAACTCATGCTCTTGCTCAAGGTTGAGCTTTTCAAAGCGTAACTTATCATGAGTCCTTAAAAGTTCTCGATGATCTTCTAAGATAGTTTCATGAGCTAACTTAAGAGTGTTTAGTTCTTTAGTTAGAAGCTCAATCTTCTCCTTATAATTGTAATTCGTTTTATCTTGATTAGCATGATTAATTGACGTTTCATCATAGTATTCATCACTAGAGTTGTCAACAAGCAAATCATCATCACCTAGCAAGTCATCTTCATCACTATTGAAATCAACATACTGGATGTGTTACCTTTGGACCTTTGGCCATGAAGCATCTTCCAATTCCTTCATTTGGTGAATCAAATATGTCATAGGAGTTGGTTGACACAAGTGCTAGACTGGCAACACCTTCATCTTGAGTATATTCGAGTCGGAGTGATAGCTTCTCTCGGAGTGATTGTCGGAGTCGGAGCGGATACCCATTCACCAACATGAGCTTTATGTCTTCGCTTTGTGTAGCTCCTTGATGACTTGTCCTTCCTTTCCGAATCCTTGCTTCTCCGTGATGTTCTTCGCTCATAACGATAATCTCTACTCCTTCTCTCTGGTGGTGATTCTTCTCTCTACTTCTCCTTTAGGTGATTCTTCTCTTCTTTTGTAGGGTGCCGTACACTCATTGAATAGTGTCCGGTCTTCCACAATTGTAGCAATTACGCCTCGACTAGATGATATTTTGTCATTGTAGGACCTTGACTTTGAGCTTCTCTTTGCTTCTATTCTTGTAGAATTTGTTGAAGTTCTTCACCATTAAGCTCAATTCTTCATTGAATTTTGTTTCTCACTTGATGATGTGGGGGCTTCACATGAGGCTTTGTAAGCACCACTTGCCTTATCCTTGAGTGCCATCTCATGAGCAACAATTCTTCCAATGACTTCCGTTGGCTTGAGATCTTTGTAATTGGGAATCATTTGGATCAATGTGCACACGGTATCATATTTTCGATCCAAGGCTGTTAGGATCTTCTTGATGATGAATTTGTCGGTCATCTCTTCACTTCCTAAGACGGCAATCTCATTTGTGATAAGAGCAAGCCTAGAGTACATTTCAGCGACACCTTCACCATCCTTCATTTTGAACTTGTCAAGTTGACTTTGAAGCACATCCAACTTGGATTCCTTGACGGAGTCGGTACCCTCATGCATATCAATCAAAGTATCCCAAATTTCCTTTGCATTCTCAAGACAGCTGATTTTGTTGAATTCTTCGGGCCACAATCCGTTGAAGAGGATATCACAAGCTTGAGCATTGTATTGCAGCATCTTCAACTCTTCCGCGGTAGCTTCACGGTTCGGTTCTCTCCCATCAAAGAATTCACCTTGCAAGCCAATACACACAATAGCCCAAACGGCGGGTGTCGGTGTCAAAACCGGCGGATCTCGGGTAGGGGGCCCGAACTGTGCGTCTAGGCGGATGGTAACAGGAGACAAGTGACACGATGGTTTTACCCAGGTTCGGGCCCTCTCGATGGAGGTAATACCCTACTCCTGCTTGATTAATATTGATGATATGGGTAGTACAAGAGTAGATCTACCACGAGATCAAGGAGGCTAAACCCTAGAAGCTAGCCTATGGTATGATTGTTGTTCGTCCTACGGACTAAAACCCTCCGGCTTATATAGACACCGGATAGGTTAGGGTTACACAGAGTCGGTTACAATGGTAGGAGATCTACATATCCGTATCGCCAAGCTTGCCTTCCACGCCAAGGAAAGTCCCATCCGGACACGGGACGAAGTCTTCAATCTTGTATCTTCATAGTCTTGGAGTCCGCCGCGACGATAGTCCGCTATCCGGATGTCGGTGTACTAGAGTAGGGTACCCTAGTATCCCAAACTCGCACGGGCAGCAGCAGACCCGCAAGGTTTGCCTAGTGACCGCCAAGGTCCTCCATGATTCCTTTGGAGCCATTCAAGAACAAAGTATTTAAGCCAAGGAGACAAGGCCCAGGCAAGAGGAGCTTGCCGGGAAGGCCACTCAAGGCACGCAGAAGACAAGACCCCGGCAAGAGGAGCTTGCCGGGAAGGCCCGGAGAGCGACAAGCTTCCGGGCACGACAAGGATTCAGCCGCGGCAAGGCGCTTGCCGCGGAAGGCAACCACTCTTTATCTCCGCTCCAGCTCATCCACCAACGTGTCGCCATGGCACCATTCATGGCGCGCGTGTCAAGAGGCTGTGCGGCCAGCGGAGAGCAGCGGTAAGCGGCGCTGACAAGATTGCCATCGTGGCAAGCGTGGCTCTCCCGACGGTCCTCACAGACCGCTTAAGTTTAGCGACATGGACGGGCATTTAATGCTTTTGTCCCTTGCCGTCGAGTTAGGTAGAATACACCGCACAAGTAGCTGTACCAACCGCAACTTATTTTCCTGCTTACTCTTTGTCTACGCTACACCTGTTGGTGACCCTTTAGCATATAAAAGGAGGCCCATGCGCAACGAGAGGGGTTCACTCATTCAAACCAGAGACACTCACGCTTAGGTCTTGTAGCTCTCAGCGCCCCTAGCAAGAATAGAACATAATCAGATAAGCAGCAGAGGGAGTATTATCTCCCGGAGAGCTCCGGTTGGGTAACCGCTCGTGTGCTTCGCCTCAATCTGCTTTTCAGGCGACCTCCGCCCCCACCGAACCGAAGGGGCTCGGTCCGCCGTCCCATAGGTGTTCGTGGGTTACGATCAGCTTCCCCGACATCTTTGGCGCGCTAGGTAGGGGGCGTCGAGGCCGTGTGAACCTAATCCGGCATTCACGCGAGCAGCATCGTCATCTTCTTCATCAACATGCCACCGAAGAAGAAGGCTTCGGCGGCAGCGGAGCCGTCCACGTCAATCCCGCCACCACCGGAGCAAATTAGTGGCGGGGTAGACACCGGCGGAAGAACGGGCGCCGACGAGGGAGCTCATGACGCTGCCAAGTCCAAGGATAAGTGTGATAACCTGGCTTATTAGGGATGATAGACTACTCATATCAATAAGGAATTCCTTCTTTTCTGGGATCCCATTCGGACAGAACTCCAAAGTTAAGCGTGCTCAGCTTGGAGTAGTGTCGATGGGTGACCGACCGAAGTTGTTCCCGGTGCGCACGAAAGTGAGGACAAAGTGCGCAAAAGACTAGTATTGATCTGTGGGGCCAGCCTAGATCCTGCCAGAGTAACGACCACCGTGGGTGTGTCCGGGCGCTATAAGTTGGTATCGAGCCGACCGCGCGGCATACACGGATGGTTGCGGACAGGTGCGTGGTCATGTTGTTCATGACGCTTGTGACCCGTCAGGGCACCCGACATGGCACATGTACCGACCGGAAGCACAGACGCTTGTGCCAAGAGGGAAGGTTCTCGGCCCGACGAGGACGCCGGTTCCTCCGAGTGGGGGTGTATGTGATAGCCTGGCTTATTAGGGATGATAGACTACTCATATCAATAAGGAATTCTTCTTTCCGGATCCCATTCGACGTAACTCCAAAGTTAAGCGTGCTCAGCTTGGAGTAGTGTCGATGGGTGACCGACCGAAGTTGCTCCGGTGCGCACGAGTGAGGACAAAGTGCGCAGAAAAGACTAGTATTGATCTGTGGGGCCAGTCTAGATCCCGCCAGGAGTAACGACCACCGGCGGGTGTGTCCGGGGCGTTACAATAAGGCCGCGCAGACCTCGGTGTTCGTACACGCACCGCGCCCATCTCAAGAGGCGCGGGACCGACAGCGTGATGGTATTCATAGTACCATACGCTCGTTGGATCAAGACCGAGCTGGAGGATCGCGAGGCCCTCAAGACCAGCGTGCACGCCAGCATGCTGGCACGAGCAGGGTACGGTCGGCTGGGCAGGATGCTGCTCCTTCTAACATAGTTAGAAGTCCGAGCATATCCCGCTCCTCGCACCGTACACCACTGTCGCCTGCCACTCCAGCGGAGGCCTTGGCGAGAGCTCAACTGCTCCTAGACTACCCTCCAACAGCCAACAAAGTTGACGAATGGAGGGCCACCATCCAGAGTCTCATCGGCTTTGCCAACGGCGACACTTCGCGCCAACCAACTACATCGCTGCCGCGGCAAGACAACAAGGCACGAGCCGGTGGCGATGAAACCTGTGGGGGTGCAACCACCATGCACTCTCCACCCCGAAGACCAAGATCACCAACTCGTCGGATCCACCTCGACAGCGACTCCACCGCGTCATCGGATCCACGAGCTCGCCGTGATCAGCGCCAAGTTCTTCAGAACGGCAACAAGAAGATGCTCGAACTCGCATCGAAGCGCCAAGAGAAGCGCGACGTCAATCCGACCAGCGACTGGCCCTCAGACGATATGCATGCGCCAGGGGAACCAGAGACTTGCCGTGACGCTGTAGGTTGCCCTGCGCTCACTCGTGAGTTGCGGCAAGTCCAAAGGGCCCAGCAAGAAGAATTTCAAGGCAGATGTGCCAGAGAAGTACGATGGCAGGACGCATCCGTCGGAGTTCCTCAGCATCTACACCATCGCGGTGCAAGCTGCAGGGGGACGAGACGACAAGATCCTCGCCAACTACTTCCCGCTGGTACTCAAGCCCAATGTCAGATCTTGGCTCATGCACTTGCCGGCCAGCTCCATATCCTCTTGGGCAGATCTATGCCATCAGTTTGTCGGCGCCTTCACAGGAGGCCACAAGCCTCATGGCCAAGAGAGCGACCTTCATCTGCTCGCCCAGAAGGAAGGAGAGTCCCTGCGCAAGTTCATTCAGAGATTCAGCCGCAGCACTACAACATCCCGATGTCCACCCTGCCACGGTGATCGCATGCTTTCATCGAATGTGCGGAACCGCAGGATGAGGGAGGAGATGGCGATATGCAAAGTCAAGGACGCTGCTGAGCTGTATGCCCTGGCCGACAAGTGTGCTGCGGTCGAGGAAGGGAGGAGACTCCCAGAGAGAATGCGTAAGCAGATTCGATAGTGAGGAGACCGCCCGCAAAGAAGAGCCGCGACGGAACAATGTAAGGAAGAAGAGTAAAGAGGTGCTAGTTGTCGAGCAGTCCGCAATGGTGGTGCCGCCAAGAAAGCCAAAGTTGATGGCTCCGCAAGGAGGTTGTCACTGAACCGCTGCCACTGTGGCGGCGGCCGACAAGCGGTGACAGCTCCAACAAGCAAGATCGCAAGATCCACCGCACCAAGGGCCATGACCTCCAGAGCTGCAAGAAGGTCGAACAGCTTGTTGAACAGCAGAAAGCTGAGTACGAGCGGCGCGACAAGGAGAAAGCCCAGGAAGGTGCTGGTGGAGTTGGCAAGAAGCGACCCGGCCGGGGAGGACGCCGCGGCAAGGCCAAGCAGCGGCAAGGAGACAGACCTCCCCACGGGCGCGACAAGGATGAAGACGACGACGACGACGATGAAGATATGGAAGACGATGAGGCCAATGAGCAGGAGTTTCAGAAAGCCACAGAGGTCCTCTGCGTTGACGGCGGTGCTTCTCTGCATACATCACACCGCCAACTCAAGCAGTGGATGCGGGAAGTTAATGCAGCAGAACCATCCGTAGAGTCACGCAAACCTCTGAAATGGTCCAGCACGCCTATCATCTTTGATATTGAGGACCACCCTGATCGCATAACTGCGGTCGGGTGCTTGCCGATGTTGGTCTCACCAACTATCCGCAACCTCAAGGTCACCAAGATGCTAGTTGATGGCGGGGCCGGCTTAAACCTGATCTCCTCCGCGGTGCTCCAGAAGCTTCAGATCCTTGACAGCGAGCTCGAAGAGACTGGCACATTCCAAGGAATCAATCCGGGAAGGAGCAAGCCAAAGGGAAAGATCACGTTGCCGGTAACATTTGGCAGCGAGCTAAACTTCAGGACCGAGAGGGTCACATTCGACGTTGCTGATTTTCCATTGCCTTACAATGGGATACTTGGCCGTCCAACACTCGCCAAGTTCATGGCAGCCTCTCATTATGCATACAACTTGCTCAAGATGCCAGGCCCGATAAGTGTCATTTATGTCCATGGCGACAAGAAGGATGCCCTTATCTGCGCCGACAAGATTTACCGGAGGCAGCAGCTGCAACAGATAGCAAGTCACTTGTCACCAAGCTCCCGGGAAGAAGAAAGCCAAGACCAAGTCCGGCAAGAGCTCTGATGCCCACTCCGGCAAGCGCACCTCTTCGGAGTGCTGCGCTACCGTCGAGGACGCACCATCAAGCTCCACCGGCACGTGCAAAAAGACGATGGCGGTTCCACCAAAGACCAAGAAGGTGCCCGCCAAGGAAGACGGCACTGGTGGTACCTTCACCATCGGTGCCACTCTCGACCCTAAATAGGAAGGCGCGCTTGTTTCTCTCATGGGCGAACGCCGACGTGTTTGCATGGCAACCGCCCCGACATCCCCGTGTTCCTGTGAAAGTAATTGAGCATCACCTAGCTGTCTGTCCTCGCGCGCGCCCGTCAAGCGTAAAGTCGAAGCAGCAAAGGAGCGCCAAGAATTCATTGCGAAGAGATCAAGAAATTGGAAGCAGCAGCCTTGTCGAGGAGTGCTCCATCCCACGTGGTTGGCCAATCCAGTAGTTGTATCGCAAGGCAAATGGGAAATGGAGACTTTGTATCGACTTCACAGATGTTAATAAAGCTTGTCCCAAAGACCCATTTCCTTGCCGCCAAGATCGACCAGATTGTTGACTCCACGGCCGGATGTGATTTGCTTTCATTTCTTGATGCATACTCAGGATATCATCGATCTTCATGGCGTAAGAGGATGAGGAGAAACCGCATTCATCACCCCATGTGGCACATAATGCTTTGTACGGATGCCTTTTGGGCTAAAGAATGCTGGTTCAACGCTTGCAAGAGTAGTCCATGACGCTTTTGAGCCGCAAATGCACAGTAAATGTAGAAGCCTACATGGATGACATAGTGGTCAAGAGCAAGGACAAAGCAACTCGTTCAAGATTTGATGAGACCTTGCAAATCTGTGCAAGATCAAGCTCAAGCTCAACCCCGAGAAGTGCGTGTTGGGAGTCCTTCCGCAAGCTTCGGTTCTTCGTGTCTCAGCGGGAATTGAAGCCAACCCCGACAAGATCAAGGCCATTGAGCAGATTGAAGCGCCAAAGCGCCAAGGATGTACGAAGACTTGCCGGTTGCGTGGCTGCTCTCAGAGGTTTATCTCTAGGTTCTGCTGAGGCCTCGCCATTTTTCAAGATTTTGAAAAAGGCAGGTCCAATGAAATGGACTCCTGGCGGAGGCTGCGCTGCAGGACTTAAAGAGGTATCTGCCCTCTGCTCCAATACTTGTCGCACCTAGGCCACAAGAGAAGTTGCTGCTATATATAGTGGCAACCAATCAAGTGGTTAGTGCTGCGTTAGTAGCGGAAAGGGAGGCAGATGATGAGCCGGCAACCAAGGCAGATGCATCCAAAGGACAAGCTGTGGGGCTTCACCGAAGCTCTCGTCCCGATAACGATGGATCTGCGCAGACGCGAGAAGATGCGAAAAGGATGGTGCAGCGCCAGTTTACATTGTCGGCCCCTTCGCAGGGGCTAGGTCAAGGTACTCGTGTTCAGAAATTGCTTTTCGGCCTCCTCATGGCCTCGAGAAAGCTGCGCCATTACTTCCAAGCACATGAGATAACAGTCGTCACTCGCTTTCCCCTGAAGAGAATATTGCAAAATCCAGAAGCAATAGGCAGGATTGTCGAGTGGGCACTGGAATTGTCAAGCTTTGGCCTCAAGTTTGAAAGCACTTCAACTATCCAAAGTAGATCACTGGCAAAGTTCATAGCAGAGTGGACGCCAACACAAGATGAAGAAATTCCAGAGACGAGCATCCCCGTCAAGGAAGCAAGCAAAGAATGGCTGATGTACTTTGATGGTGCCTTCTCGCTGCAAGGTGCCGGTGCCGGCGTGCTGCTTATCGCACCCACCGGAGAACACCTCAAGTACATAGTCCAAATGCACTTTCCCAAGGAGCAAGCGACAAACAATACTGCAGAGTATGAAGGTCTGCTTGCCGGTCTCAGGATAGCAGTGGACCTTGGGATCAAGAAACTCATTGTCAGGGGTGACTCGCAGCTTGTCGTTCGCCAAGTGAACAAAGATTATCAGAGTCCGTTGATGGAAGCCTATGTTGATGAAGTGAGAAAGCTAGAAGAGTACTTTGACGGCCTGCAAATGGAACATGTTCCAAGAGCTCGTAATGATATTGCTGATGGTCGCAAAGTGCGCCAGACTCAAGTTACTCGTGGAACCAGGGATTTTGTGCTCAAGCTGACTCAACCAACTGTAACGCCATCAACTCGGACAGACAAGAAGAGGAAGTTGATTTCGTGACTATTTTCCGCTGAGCTTCCCAAAGCCGCCACCAAAAGGTCCCCAAGATCAACACTAAAATGCCGAGGAGCAGTTTGTCTCGACAAGCCCTAGGGTTTGTTTCTGCTGAAGCGACGCCCCGACAAGTTTTGCTCCGCAAGGTTGTTTGGGGAACATCAAGCTCCGCCGAGCCGCAGTGTTCTTGCCGAGAAGCTAATGTTCCCACAGCAGCATATATGCCTTTAGTCCTTGTTGTCGAGCCACAAGTTCCAGCATGGGCACAGGAGATTGTCCGTTTCCTTCAGATCGGAGAACTTCCCGAAGAGCAAGAAGAAGCGGAGAGAGTAGCCCGGCAGTCAAGTATGTACCAGTTTGTCGACAAAGACACCGCATGTAAGAAGACTCAACAGTGTGAAATTGAAGTGTATTCATCGAAGATGGATGTAAGCTGTTGGCAGAGATACACGGAGGCATATGTGGTCACCACATTGGCAAGAAGAGCACTTGCCAAAAAGCTTTCCGCAAGGTTTCTTCGGCCGACAGCCCTCCGTGATGCAATCGCACAAGTAACCAAGTGTGAAGCGCAAGTTTCATTCCAAGCAGATACACCAGCCAGCTCAAGCTCTCCAGACGATCCCTTTATCCCGCCATTTTCGTCCGGGGTCGACATTCTCGCCCCTTTCCCGAGCTGTCGGGGCTTTGAATACTTGTACGTCAATCGACAAGTTCACAAAGTGGCCGAAGTGGAAGCAGGAGGTAGGTGACAAAGACAACAGCAATAAGTTCTTCAGTCGATTGTTTGCCGCTTTGGAATTCCTAACAGGATCATCACCGACAACGGCACACAATTCACGATTCGCACCTTCATGCAAGACATCCAAGATCATGGCGCCAAGGTTCTGCTTCGCTTGCTCATCCGAAGAAGCAACAAGCGGAGAGGGCAATGCTGGGCTGCGCGGGCTCAAGACCAGAACTTTCGATAGGCTGCACAAGTGCGGAAGAAATGGATTGAGGAGCTGCCGGTGGTTCTTTGGTCGATCAGACGACGCCAAATCGAGCCACCGCCGCACACCTTTCGCTCTAGTCTATGGAGCAGATGCAATTCTCCACACGGAACTCGTATTCGGGTCACCTCGAGTGCTCGCTTATGATGAGCTTGAGCAAGAGCAGCTGCGACAAGATGACGCGCTGCTCCTTGAGGAGGACCGTCTTCAGGCCGCTGTACGAGCTGCTCGTTACCAGCAAGCTTTGCGCCGCTACCATAGACGCAAAGTTAACGCCAGAAGTCTCGAGGACGGCGACCTTGTTCTTCGCTGCTCAGTCCGCCAAGAATTCCAACAAGTTGACGCCGTGGGAAGGCCCTTATCGGGTGAAACGAGTCACTAGGCCTGGCGCTGTCCGCTTTGAGATCAAGATGGCGCTCCGTGAACAACTCTGAACATTGAACATCTTCGTAAGTTTTACCAGTAGGGCGCGTTGTCGGAACCTGTTCCGCAACCACCTTTTGTACAAGTCTTGCCGATGTTGCATGTAATCCTTTGTACAAAGCCGGGCGCAGACCCCGTGCATAAGTAAAACTCATGTGTTGTGCGCAACTTGTCAACTTCATGCTTTCATCATATTATTGCATGCGTTGTCTGACATTTTGTGCAGCATCAACACCCGGTAAGCAATAACGAGCCACAAGGCTCCATAACTTTATTTTCTTCTTTCTCTTCTCAAAGAAAGGAAGGTTCCCTCGCACACAAGTTAACCAGGGGGAAGGAGAAGATAATGCCGTGGACCAAGCGCTGCTCGAGGAAGTTTCACCTTATCGAAGCAAACGACGTAAAAGCTAAGTTGCCAAAGTTTGAGCAATCAGTTTTTAATTTTAAGTTATCTTCCTCGAACGACAATACTTTGTATGGAAAACCTGTGCGCGCGGAGGAACTAACTCCTAGCTAGTCGCGCCTTACTTTGTTTCGAGTCCGCCAACAACGTAAGTGAGCTGCAACTAGTTGCGATAAGGTTGTTTGTCGGAAGCGGCACCGCCAAAGAAGTTGCCGACGCTCAGCACTCAGCGCATGCAAAGGTGCCAGCGCGACAAGTTCCCTAAAAGCGAGGGCACAAACATACAAAGGAAAGAATCAAGTAAAGGAAATAATATTGCAATCATTGCCCAAGATAAAGTTATATTACAAAATATCTTGCCGCATATCTAATAACTTGTCCTCTTAAACATGATCAACAGCGACAAGAGAAAGATAAAATTGGCGGCCTAGTCTACGCGGTCGCCATCAACCCGCTTGATCTTGCCCACCTTGTCCACAATGGGTGCGACAAGGGCTTTGAGCGCCCACATCAGCATCCGGGCAAGGATCTAAGGACGCCAAGAGGTTGAGGCCTGGATTGCGGAAGGCCACCTTCATCAACACCTTCCGAGAGCTCCCGCAGATCCGGGCGCACTCGCCAGCTGCTTGGGATCTCTTCCCGAGTCGCTGGAGAGCCGCTACCACGCCTTGAAGAACAAGCTGAGCTTGGCGCTGGGTTGAGGCGCCGTCGGAAGAGTACCCAAGATCCACCATCCCCAGCTCCGCCGGTTCCTCGCCGATGGCGGCGGCGATATTCTCAAGACCTCGGTCTAGTGCATCACGCTTCTCTCCGAAGGTGTTCGGGCGGTTGTGGCACTCTGCCAGCAGCTCCTCGCCGGTCTTGATCTTCTCCAACAAGGCCACCTCCCGCTCCTTGGCGCCGGCCAGCGCCCCTGCATCAAGGTGGTCAACTTCAGCTCAAGATCCGCCTTTGGAGTCCATGGCGCGCCGAGTTTTTGCTTCTCTCGGCGAGACGGCCCCGCAGCTCGCCAAGAGTGTAGGCGCCCTTCGCGCGGCTTAATCGCAGCAAGCTCCTCGCCGCTTTTCCGAGGTTGGCCTCCAGCTGTGTCACCTTCGCCTTCAACTCTTTCTTGGCGGCCTCGGCAGCTACGGCGGCGTCCTTTGCTTCCTTGAGAGCTCCGCCAATTGATTGCTCGCGCGCGGCAAGTTCTTCCTCATAGCTATCAAGATTGATCTTCCGCTGCGCCTAACTCGCCTTCTTGCGCAGACAACTTCCGGCAGCAAGCCGCTGTTGCCTCGACCTCAGCCTTCTCAAGAATGAAGGCTGTGCGCTTTCAACGAAGTCGCCCCGCTTCTTCCGCACGCCCGAGAGCTTGGTTGGCGCTCAAGCTCTTTCTCGCTTCTCCATGTCTGTTCCCGCCGCGACAAGTGCTTCCCGGATTCCAGCTTGGCTTGTCGGGCGCGGTAGAGCGACAAGAGCCCGCAACAGCCTGCTCCTCCTAGACTCGCCGCTGCTGCTTATGCTGGCCGACCAACGACAGCCCAGCGGAGGCGAGCAGCTCTCCGTCGAAGGTCTCTCCTTCGACCGGCGCCTTGGAGCTCGATGCCCAGGGGAGCTTGATGAAGACGCCATCGCCGGCCTTCAGATAGGCGCCGGCCAGAGGCTCTTCAGAGCCTGACGCTGCACCAGTGGCGGAGGGATCGGCGGTCGGCGAGCGCTGGCGCCCCACGGCCTCGTGGTCGCCAAGACGATCGCTGCACCCTCGCCAGCCTTTGCGGCGGCAGCCTTGGCGGCTCTTCGCCAAGGATCCATCGGCGCCGCCTCTTCATCCATAGTGGCGACGTTGCCGGTGTTGCCGCGCCTCTCGCCGCGACCTCGGCTCCATCGGCTCATGGGCGGATGGATCTGACGACTGTAAAAAGAAAGAACAACAAGCAAATGTTCAAAAGAAAAACAGAAGAAAAAGAACCCAAGGGAAATTTTCACGCAAGCGGATTACCTGCGATGGGATCTGCGGCCATGGTCTCGACCACCGGAGGATCAGTCGTGCTGCCCCTCGCCGGAGAAGTCTCCCTTGCCGGAGAACGCTCCCTTGCCGGAGAATCCTCCCTTGGCGGCATAGTCGAAGCAGATGGTATTTCGGGAGCGGCTTCCGCACTCTGATGAGGCTGCTCGCTCCTACACAAACCAACAATGATATCAACAAAGAAGGAGCACCCATGCACGCCTAATAAAGAAGAAGTAAACCGATACTTACGCTGGGGGCTGTCCGGGGCTGCTTTGAGGAATGGTTGCCGGGTCCGCAGGGGGTCTCAGACGCACCTCCTGCTAACGGAGGATCGCTTCGATGACAACCACCGGGTCTTATTCTCTTCGACGCTCTCGCCAGCGCCCTGAAAAAGGAAAGAGTTCAGAATGAAGCAAGTCGACACAAGATTAAGCAACAAATTGAAGAATTACAAGTACAGCGACAAGATCTTACTCTTCTTCTTCCTCGGAGCTGAGCGCGGAGAGGTCGACCTGTTCACCTCCGTGCGACGAGCCGGAAGAGTAGGCTCCTGACGCTTGGCGGGTGCAGAGCCAGACCCTAAGACCCCTGCTCCGCTTCTTGTGCGGCGGCGTGAGGTGCTCCTGCAACAAAGGTGCTTGCTTGCCATGGAGGAGCGCGCCTGGCGCGACGGCTGTTGGCCCGCCTGCCGCCCCCGCCACTTCCCGGCCTTGCGGAGACGCCTTCTGGTGGAGCTGTGGCCTGGCCATGCAAGCTACTTGAAGGTATGGAGGAGGCGCCTCGGCAGCTCGCCGGCTCAACTTCGGCTCGGCCTGCTCCTCCGCCGCAAGCTCCTCTCGACGGCAAGGCTTGCCGCCTCTGCCCTCCGCCTCCACAAGAACCAAATTGCCTGCTGGCTGCAGCTGCTGCAGCCTCCTCCAGCCTGGTGGCGATGTGCTGCATCTCGCCGCTGGTCTCATGGAGAGCCTCTTCTGCTCGCCGGGCGAATTGGCACTTCTTCCAAGTTGTCAAGAACTCGCCGACGACGCCATCGGCAGGCTCTTGCCAGTTGGAACAATCCCATGCGAATCGCACAACGGCATCATTGCACGGATGCAATGAGCGAAGATTTGTTGCATTAATGGGACGACTCCCTCGCAACCTAAAATACTCGTGGTGATCGGGTCGTGCTTGAACAGCTCCAGCAAAGATCGCATCTAGATCCAAGACAGTGAAATTGAAGTTGAGGCCCGGCGCAGCCTCATGATGTCTGCCACATTCAAACTCCCAAGCAGGTCTCCTCCTCCCTGCAGGGGTGGCGCGGCGGCGAAGGAAATTGCGCCAATCGCGCTTACAAAGAGTCCGCAAGATCGAGGCGCAAGATCCGGTCACGGCAATCTTCAATCTAGCATCCTCTGGCGCCAAGTTGCTCCAATCGCTGCGCGCATTATTGGGGTTTGGCGCTGGGCGAGTGAATGGCTGCGGTTCTCCTCACGATCCAGCACCACCAGCCCTCCACCTCCCACTTGCTACGGAACTCTCCTTCCAGATAGGCCTGCTTCTTGCCGATTCTGAGATCCAGCGATCCCTCCGCAAGAGGCTCTCTCTCTCTCTACTCGAGGCATGAAGAAATGGCGGAAGAGGGCTACGCTTGGTGGATCGACAAAATTTTCGCATAGATGTGCGAAAACCGCCATGGTCGAGACAGCATTGGGGTGAAATCAAGGAGGCGAAACCCGTAGGTGTTCGCGATATCGCAGAAGAATTAGAGAAGGGCGGGCAGAGCCCGCAATAGAAGAAGAGCGCGAAGAAGGGGTACCCGCCGAACCAACTCGATCGCGGCGGCCGAGAGTACCTTCGTGGCGCCGGATGCGCCGTCTCCGCCGACCGTAAGAGGTAGTACTATTCCGCCGGCCTCCTTCGTGGCGAGCTGAGGGGGAAGATGGCCCGCTCCTTCCGCAGCGCCACAGCCGCCGCCTCTCGCCGACTTCACGCCCTTCCCCTTGTCGGCTTTCGGAGCCATGGCGAAGGTGGTGGGGGAGACCGACGGCGTTGGTGATGCTGGTGGCGATGGGGGGCGGAGCGCTGCTCTCTACAGACTAGGGAGGAGGAGAGGAGCAGCGGTGGTTTTCAAGATTAGACAGTAAATGGCAAGGTGGGCGAATCACCCCTGTGTCCCCTGTTTATAAGGAGGGAGAGGGGGCGGACGTTCCGCTTTGCCGAATAAAGAAAACCCCCACGATCTCTCCCACGATGCCACGTTCGACGCGTGCTGTTCGTGGGGGACATGGTGGGACCGGAGCGAGTCACGACGTGATCTAGGCCGCAAGCGTGCTGCAGCACTGCTTTTGGGTCCGCCCAACAGCCGCACCGTGTGTGGCCTAGGCCTGGGCTCTGCCGGTGTACTAGAGTAGGGTACCCTAGTATCCCTAACTCGCACACGGGCAGTTGCAGCACCCCGCTGCAAGGTTTGGTTTAGTGACCGCCAAGGTCCTCCATGATTCCTTTGGAGCCATTCAAGAACAAAGTATTTAAGCCAAGGAGACAAGGCCCCGCAAGAGGAGCTTGCCGGAAGGCCACCAAGGCACGCAGAAGACAAGACCCGGCAAGAGCAGCTTGTCGAAGGCCCGGAGAGCGACAAGCTTCGGCACGACAAGGATTCAGCCGCTGCAAGGCGCTTGCCGCGGCAGCAACCACTTTTATCTCCGCCCAGCTCATCCACCAATGTGTCGCCATGGGACCATTCCAGCGCTGCGGTCAAGAGGTCAGGCGCCAGCGGAGAGCAGCGGTAAGCGGCCCTGACAAGATTGCCATCGTGGCAAGCGGTGGCTCTCCTGACGGTCCATGTTGCACTGTTTAAGCGACATGGACAGGCATGTAATGCTTTTGTCCCTTGCCATCAGAGTTAGGTAGAATACAATGTACAAGTAGCTATACCAACCGCAGCTTATTTTCCCGTTTTTACCCTTGTCTAAGTTGCCACCTGTTGGTGACCCCTTTAGCATATAAAAGGAGGCCCATAAGAACGAGAGGGGGTTCACCATTCGAAACCGTGAGACACTCACGCTTAGGTCTTGTAGCTCTCAAAGCGCCCCTAGCAAGAATATAACATAATCGATAAGCAGCAGAGGAGTATTATCTCCGAGAGCTCCGGTTGGGTAACTGCTCGTGTGCTTCGCCCGATCTGTTCTTCGTGCGACCTCCGCCCCAATCGAACCGAAGGGGCTCGTCCGCCGTCCCATAGGTGTTCGTGGGTTACGATCAGCTTCCCGACACCGACACCCCTAGTCCGGACTCCTCAAGAGCTCCCCGAACCAGGCTTCAATGACGACGAGTCCGCGCACATATTGTCTTCGCATTGCAAGGCGGGTTCCTCCTCCAATACTTCATAGAAGGTTTTGAACACCAGGATAGTGTCCGCTCGCAAAACAAGTTCCACATACCACCGTAGAGAGAATAACTTCTGCACAAATGTGTCGACGATTCGCGGGCGTGACATTACACCACGCCAGGCCTTTATATGAATCGCTTTTTACCGCTCCACCTTAGCGCGTTAGCGAGGCGGTTTCCTTGGCACGCCTTATCAAAGCATAGATCGTGCCCCTTATTTCGGGATTCTCATCAATACGGACGTGGGTAACCCATCCGCGCCATTGATTACGGCGCTTGGGAAATAAGCGAGTTTTACCAGTTGGTGGGGACGATAGCTTCGTCCGTCCATATAAGGGATAAGGATCCACCCTTTCACCCACGCCTTCTTCCTCCTTTGCTTATCCATTTCACAAGACTCGAGCTCCAGCGCCTAAGTCCGCACATCCCACCTCAACCTTCTCCAACCATGTCGAGCGGAGGCGGTGGATGGCCTCCTCCGTCACGGAGGGGCACATCACAAGAATGTGGGAGGCCGGATACTTGTCAGGTGATATCACGCATAGGCTGCCCGATGCGGGGCAGCTTATTCCAACCCCCGGCCCCATGAGAGGGTAGTGTTTCTCCCCACTTCCTCCATGGACTAGGTTTTCCACTTCACCCATTTGTCCGGGGCTCATGTTCTACTACGGCCTCGGACTTCCACGACCGGCCCCAATTTCATCCTCAACATCTCGGCGCGTTTATCGTCATGTGCGAGGCTTTCTCTCGCATCCAGCCCCACTTCGCTTATGGCTGAAGATCTTCAACGTCCGCCAAGGTAGTGGGCGGCCGTCAAGCCGGAGTGCGGAGGCTCCATGGTTGGCAAGATGGCCAAGGTCCCACGGCTCGAGGGCGCCTTTGTGGAGACCATAAAGGTGGCAATCGGGTGGTTCTACATCACCGAGCAACGCGACTTCAATGGGTGGCGGCCCCAATTCAGATTCGGCTTCCCACACGGCTCGCGCCATGGAAGGAGACGGCCTGACGTGGGGAATTCGAAGAGCTATCCGACTCCAAACATGCGTCCAAACCTGGTGGACAAGAATCTCGTGCTTGTTGACGAATCCGGTGATGCTCATCCACCGGATTCTCCCATGCCAACAACGGGCCTTTAACTTGTGGAGTTCGATCCGCACAAAGACCGAACCTTGAGCCGGCTCTTCGACACTACATACGAAGATGCCTGGAAGGTGCTGTTCAAGGGCGCTGAAGCCCCAACATCCGCTAACAAGGATCACGGATATAGCTCGTGGCGTCCAGCCGGCGAGGTAAGTTATTTTACCCTTTACGGGACTCTTTTTCATAGATTGACTCTATGTGGGATCTAAAACTCCTAATCTTTGACAGATCGGTCAAGATGTCCTGACAGATTAACTGTCTGCCTTTGCCGAAGACTGGAGGACGCCTGATTGACGGGTTGCTGGCTCCGCGCCGCATGTGGTGCCGGAGAAGAAGGCCAAGAAGGAGGCCACGGAACTCAAGGAGCTCCCGGCGCTAGGTGCTACGATTCGATGCGTAATCTTCTCCCGAGGACGAGGAGGAAGGAGAAGAAGCTCCTCCCCAGCCGGGAGGAGAAGAAAAGGAAGGCCGCCTAACCGGGAGGCCGAGGGTCCAAGAAGGGAAGAACCCTTCCTCCGGACTTCTCCACCAACGCCGATTTACGACGAGGAGGATTGGCCTACCAGGCCAAGCCCCAAAGTAGATCGTAAGTGTCCGGATACCCATGGCTTTTATTATTGCAGAGTGTTCTCTAATGTCGAACAATCGTGCAGCCCGCCCAAGGGCGAGTTCGCCGATTCATCAAGCGGGTCCCTGGGCTCGTCGGAAATGGAGAGTACTTCGCTTCCGACCGCCTCCTCACCCCACGCTGCGGACGACACCGAGGTGGTGCCCCAAGGGGGGCTTGGTCAAGAGGAGGTGGCGCAGGAGGAGCCACAAGGCAACCTCCCGGACTCCAGGCGCGTGGGGGGCAAGACCCCCAGGGGCTCTAAGCCCGACCCTTGTCCAGACTCCATGCCGAACCTTCAGCGGTTCCGAGTCCGCAAGCGGTCCTTCATAAGAAGGGAAGACGCCGTGTCCTCCGTCCCAACCGGAGGCACCGGATAGCTTATCGGAGGCTCTCAACGGCGCCCATCGAGGAGGAACACCGCACTGTTATGAGTGCGGTGATCCGACAGTTCAGTCCGCCAAGAGCGGATCGACTGAAGCTCGCATCAGCCTTCTAATGTGCTTTGAGGTAAGTTTAGAATATGTAAAAATATTACCGATAGTCAGAGTTCCTCGATGCTTAGTTCGGTGTTCGGAAAGAAAAGCCGGACTAAGGATCTAAAAAGATATACGCAGGAGTCTAACATAAGTATGTCAATATGGGAATGCAGGCTACGCCGCCGACCTCTGCGCCAGACCGATCATGGAGGTCAATGCATTGAAGCAGTAACCTCGAAGCGGTCCGAGAACGAAGCTCGGACAAGCCAAGAAACAGCTCGAGGACAAGGAAGGTAAGTAATACCTTATTAAAGAAATACCTTATAGAAAAGGTTTTGCTGCAAAAATTAACAGGATAACTTGGTACTACAGGCCACGAACGAGGTGGCGCCTTTCAAGGAAGCTAGTGTCCGTGGCCGAAAACAAAGCGGCAAGGAACGCACCGAGCGAGAGAAGGGGAGGCGAGCTGGCTAAGGTACGGCAAGAGCTCCAAGCTCGTGGAAAACATGAGGGTTTGGAGCGTGACTCAAGACTCGAGAGTCCGAGCTTGCCTCGCTCTTGACAAAGTGCTAAAGCTGCTAAGGCCGAGGCCCAAAAAGCCCTCCAAGAAATTGAGTCATTGAAGAAGATAGCGGCGGTAAGGCATTCTTTATGCAAAGCAAGCATGTGAAAGTGAATTACCTATTACTTACCCGGATTCGAGCTCTCCAGAGCATTCGCAGATTTGCCCGTAGTGTGTCCGATGTTTGCCGATTCTACCGCGCCAAGGAGGGCAGCTCGACGGAAAAGGTGTTCTGGTCTCAAGATGTTGAGGCCGACATCCGTGTTTCTCGAGCGACCAGCTGAAGCAGCTGGTCGAGCTCCACAAGGTCGCCGAACAGGCCATGAAGGGCCTTATAGCGCTGCGGCTGTGGCTATTGGAAGCCATGCACGGAGCTATTTTGGCTTGGTGTAGCGGCCGGTGGACGCATGTCCACGGATTGAAGTCATCAAGTGCTCCGCCTGCATTGAAGGTGTCTGTTGGCCCTTGCCCGTGCTATAGTGCATCGGGAAAGCTGGATGCGAGAAGCTTGTGACGACGGCCAATTAAGGGCCATGAGCATCGCATCACCAAATGTACTATGAGGGCCTCTCAAGGGTGCCCCGAATAGCGGATGAGTGCTCCAGAGATGTAATTTCTGAATAGACTCGCATTTGTTATCCTGTACGCTGAAAACTTGTTCATATGCGCTAAGCAACGCTTGTTGATTTAAAATATTACCTTTTGTGCGGCTGTTTATCAAATTTGAGAGATGGCAAGTCGTTGGCTTCAGCCCCATGCCACGAAAAGTGCGGGGTGTTCGGGATAAACTTGAGCACTCTTGTTCCCATTCTTGGGTCCATCTAGGGAGGCGCTCAACACAACGAACAAGGCAACCGGACTTATAATGCTTGAACACTCTCACTTAGCCATAGAATTCTATAATTTTAAATTTTGGCGAAGCCCCTAGTATTCGAAGACCGAGTTCGGGCGCTATCCACGCCTTGGCCGGACAATTCGGTTCCTCGCCTAAGCGGCATAAGTCTTTAGGGACCCGAAAAACCTCTCGAACAGCGACGCTCTCTCCTATCATGACGAGCAGTTTTAACTTTCTCCATCGAGGTGCTCACCCAGCTCAACTGGGGCACAATCGCAGTGGTTCTCCAGTGCTACCTTAGCCGATATAGCGGAACGTAAGGTACCAAAACACGGAGCCGGGCAAACCCAACTATTGACCCAAGACATGATTCGGAGCCAATTCATATAGTGCTATAAGTTCGGGGTGCCGCACTTGTGAAAGTGTTCGGACTTATCACACCATAATTTTGGGATACAAGTCCCTGGTGTATTGGCCGTACCAAAGTGTACGGGTGCAACATGTCATGAAATAAACATATATATGCATAGATAAAAGAGTGCAATAATAGGCAAAAGCTATGCATTGTTTATTCAAAAAGGTACTGCAATGAAAGCAGAACGATACAAATAGTGCTATAAGCAAGGGATGGGACTATCTAACATGTCCCCCTCCAGGGGTAAGCTACGGGATGGTATGTAAAACAGGTATAATGCTCGTAATAGAGACCACCTGAACATTCGACGTGGCTTTCCGCTTCCCTGGCTGTTGCATCGTGAGTTCGGCGATTCAAGTCCCGGACATGACTTCTCAAAGACGGAGTCCTGAAAGTAAGAAAAAAGGAAGAAAAAGGGAAAAAATAAAAAGAATGACACAATCGGGAGCCCCTGGTGCGGTCGAGCCGCATTCTTGGCGTGCCGTGGTCTTGCCCCTCCCCATATGCCCATGGTATCTCCAGAGCATAATTATGTACGCGTAATACTAGCTTCATGATTGCGCGAGGGCGGGGGTTGGGGCCGGATTACTCTGCGATGCTTGAATCGTGCAGCGGTCTTGTTGTAGGTTACTCCGGCGCGCTTGGATGTTGTCCGGACGCTTAGTGGCCGGACTCGAGAATTGCCGTGAGAGGCTGCTTTGTACCTCCGCCATGAGGGTTGCAGTGTGCTCCTCCGCTCGAGAGAGCGCTCGTGTTTCCATTGACCGTGATTACTCCTCGAGGGCCTGGCATCTTGAGCTTGAGGTATGCGTGATGCGGCACCGCATTGAACTTTGCAAATGCGGTTCGTCCAAGCAGTGCATGATAGCCGCCGGAAATGGGACGACGTCAAGATTAACTTTTCGCTTCGAAGTTATCCGGGATCCAAGACCACTTCGAGTGTAATCGAGCCCGCATAACTGGCCTCTACACCGGTATGACGCCTTTAAAGGTCGCCTTTGTAGGTTTAATCTTGAGGGTCTATGCCCATTTTGCTTACTATATCCCGATAAAGCAGGTTCAGGCTGCTACCGCCGCCCATCGTGACTCGTGAGGTGAAATTGGCCGATAATTGGGTCAAGAACCAATGCGCGAAACCGCCGTGGACGGATGCTAGTGGGGTTGTCCTTCGATCGAAGGTGATCGGGCAGGAAGACCATGGGTTGAACTTGGGCGATCGCTCCATCGCATATACGCCCCTTAGTGCACGCTCGCTCCCTTTTGGGTATGTGGGTTGCGATATCATGTTCACCGTCCGCACTTGTGTAGGAAAACCCTTCTGTCCTCTATTGTTCGGGGTCGGGCTCTTCCTCGTCATCGCTATGCAGCCCCTTGTCATTGAGTTCAGACTTAACTTGCTCGCTTGTTTGAACACCCAACAATCCCTGTTGGTGTGATTGGTTGAGTTTTTTCGGGGTGCCATGTATCCGCACAAGCGATCGAGTATCCGGTCCAAGTTGGACGGCCCTCGGTATTTCTTTTGAATGGCTTCTTCCGCTGACCGGTTTAGAGCCTCTGAATCCAGCATTGACGGTCGATCTTCAGATATCGCCGCACGCGGTGCTGTTCTTGTTGCGACGCGACCTGCCAATGCTGTCCTTGGTATCCGAACTATCGTGGTGTTTGGCCAAGTTGTTGCTTCGAGCTAGCCAGCTGTCCTCTCCGCACAAAAGCGGTCATGAGTGTTGTGAGGGCTGCCATGGATTTTGGCTTTTCCCGTCCTAGGTGCCGGCAAGCCACTCGTCGTGGATGTTATGTTTGAAGGCTGCAAGGGCCTCGTGATCCAGGACAAATAACGATTTGATTTTTCTTTGTTAGGAACCGTGTCCGAATTGTTTGGCCGATTCTTCCGCTGCTGAATAATGTGGCTAAGGTCATCGGCGCTTGGTGGTCGCACATATGTGCCTGGAAGTTATCAAGGAATGCGGCTTCCAGTGTCCTCCCAACAACCAATTGATTATGCCGGCAAGCTGTTGAGCCAATGCCGACCTGGTCCTTTAAGCTTGAGTGGGAGGTATTTGATGGCATGTAGATCATCACAAGGGCCATGTGGATATGGAGGAGATAGTCCTCGATCCGCACCGCAGGATCTGTGGTACCATCGTATGATTCGATGTTTACGGGTTTGAAGCCCTCGGGATTTGATGATCCATTACTTCATCCGTGAAGCATAGTGGGTGTCTGGCGCCTCAGATTGGGCTATATCACGACGTAGCTCATATGAGCTTTGTCATCGTGTGTTCGGACCGCCCGGTTTGGTTGTATCCGGCGACGGTAATCATCCAGCGTCGTTACGCCTACGCCGATCCATAGATCGATCTTGTATGTTTTGCCTTATCCTCCAATATATCTTGCAAGTTCGCGCGTTTCCCGTGCCTTGGTACTTTTTGAGCGGCGCCGGGTGTGGCTCGAGCGGAGGGCCGAGAGCTTTTCTGTCGCCACGGGTGGCCGATCTGCCATGTCGTCAGCGCGCTGGTGACTTGGGTGCTTCCTCCTCGATCGAGGCAACGGCATGCGCTTGGGGTAGCTTTTGGAGGGCGCTCGAGTTCATACTCTTGGCTGCAAGGACTTCAGTCCATCCGTCGCTAGCAGGTCTTGATCAGCTCTAAGTTGTTGCTGTTTTTCTTGAGGCTACTTGCCGTGGCTATAAGCCCGCGTTTGAAACGCC